>VYZM01021343.1:30500-82485 GCA_013398915.1 Dromas ardeola | reverse complement strand
AACCTAAATGGTTCTATGAATCTACCTCTTGGCTGATGGGGGAGAGTCATTCCTCTTCCTTAACTCATCAGTGATCAGCCCCTGACTCTTCGCTGTGGGGAAGAGAACGATGACTGTTTACCTGCTATTATCTGCTGTGAGCAACTGGAGGGAGTGGGACTGAAAGCATATCAGCTGCACTCCACTGTCTGCTGGGAGGAGGAGTGACTGAGAGCACAGAGGGAATTCTGTGCAGCGTTGAAAAAGGGAAAAACAGCCGGCTCATCCCAGTTAACTGGAATGGGCAAGCCGGGAAGAACTGGTGCAGATGTAAAGGAGTTCTTGATCTGTGCCTCTTTCAAGGAAGATGTGGATTGCTTCTTACCTGGAACAGGTTGTGAAGTAATTGCTCATATCTATGCTTATCCAGTGGCTTGTCCACTCTTAGTGGGTATCGATAGTTTCAAATGCATTCAAGTATTCGAGTTTGAGATGAAAAATGTGTTTGTAAATAATGCAGCATCAGGAGAGGTCTGGAACCAGTTGATACTGGTTTTAGAACAGAGCAGACACAATCCATACTAAGCTGAGATTGCAGCATTTGCAGACTTGTTACTATCCTGACAGACTCCAAAACAGATCTTTCACATTTGCAGAGCAAAAAGGGGACCATCTGAGTATAAGTGAAAGAAAAACATGTGAAAGAAAGAAAGAAGGAAAGAAAGAGAATATTTTCCAGAATGCATATTTAATTTTAAAATCTTCATTTAATTAAAAGAGAGAGTTCTGTTAGGAATAAAGAGTTGATCCATTTCCTTATTAGATGTTAACTTTAGCTAAATATTATGAAAACATGCATTCTTTATTTAAATATTGGAAAGTTTCTTTAGGTTGTACTGTAATGCGCTGCATAAATTGAGCTTTTCAGGGCATCCATCCACTACTGTCCTTAGATTGAAGTGGCAGATTTGGTGTTAGAAGACAGCCATCCAGTGCTCTATCTATTGAAGCACTTTGTAAGCACTAGTATAGTCTCCTGAGATTTAAAAGGATATCACAACAGAAAGTTTAAAATGTGTATTTGTGATAGAATGAACCTTTAAAGTAACAAATACATATATAATTTATAACCTAAAGAGCTCCTTTGGGATTGGAAACATCTGCGATTTTTTTGTCTTGTTTTGAAAGTGAGATTAAAATATTTTAGTTATAAGAGAATCCAAAGCCATCTAAGCCAGAGGACTGAACAATACAGCTTGTAGGTCCGTCAGTTTACACAAGTATTGCCGTTTTTCTACTCATATTGATAGTGACCCAAGTTTAAGACTGGGTGTTAGGCATATATGTAAGTTTATGTTTTTTTCTCTAATATGGTTCAGTGTATCGTTATGATTTAAATACTTGGGGGCCTTAATAAAATAGTAACAACCATTTTTCTTAGTGTGGGAGTGTGAATTAATGGTTAAAGACAGAGACAATGAGCCACGATTCCCTGGTTCTATTCTGGGCTCTGAGCTGACTCACTGCATAATCTTACTCAAGTCATTTGAATTCAGGTGAAATGGGCCCCACTAAGCTGAGGAGATAATGCATGTTTCAGCCTTTCTTCCTCAGGGGATTTTTCTATACAATTCTGCCCCTCAGTCATCAACATAAATTTATTAATATGTTGTTGCATAGGTTCATTGTAAAATGTTTTTAATAAACTTGCTTAGTAATTTTTAAATGCCTTATTGAAAGATACTTTTTTCCTAATGGAAGCAGACAGGTAAATGTTATCCTATTCTGTAGAAATATTTTTCCTAAAATGATTCTCTTCTACATCTAGATGAAATGACCTTTCAAAAAGCATTGACACCCGTAATAGTTAATTGCCTGCCTATCAGTAGGGTTGATACCTGGAGGGATCATTGACTCATGCTCAGATCTCTGTAGTGAACTAAATGATCCTTTGTGATATGCAAGTCAGGCCACTGAACGGTTGCTGTCCACTGTAAAGAGTACCTCTGTGTGTGAGAACTCTAGAGATCTTTAATTTCTTTATAATTCCAGTATGTGGAGCAAAAATCAAAATACTGACCTTTTTTGCCAAGTAGATTTGTTTTCCATCAAGCTGTAATGGAACTTAACATAGAACAAAGCATGCTTTCCTTTCCATTTCCTTTCAGAAACTGCATCCTCTATTACTGTGTTCTGCCTTTTTGGTTACTTTGCTCGTTCCAGCAAATATTATTCTTTTTCAAGTTAGCATTCAAAATGAAAAAATGGAGGTATTCAGAATTCATCCAGTATCTGTGAAGTTGCTCTGGTCTTTTGGGCGGACATGTTGGATGACCTGTGAGTTACTTGCATCCATATAGTCCCTCCACTGTCATAATCCACAGCTGACTGAGGAGGATAAGAAATTATGGCTCAGAATGACTTCACGTGACTACACATCCCAGCAGTGTGAATGGCAGCACCAAGCGGTGGTGATTCATTCCCTCGGCACTGAAATTGCCAGCGTTCAGAGGAAAAGGATTACTTTTGAACAAAGAAATGCTTTATCCAACAGAGAGTACAGACATTATAGAGTTATTAATCAGGGCAGTCATCCTGAAAGTAGATTTCACCGCAGGATTTCATGTAGAGGGAAACTAGAATTACAGTAGGAAGCAATTGAGGACTCAAAGTAGTAGATAGAATTGCATATTTTAAGGGCTCCTTAAATTATACCTGGGGAAAGGTCGCTCTGTGGAGGCTAATGAAATGGTTCCTGTTTGTGTGGTTCAGTTTTTTCTTTGGATGGCATCTCCCCAGTATGGTAATTGCAGTTGGTTGTAAAATAGGAAGACAACCAGTTTAATTTGCTCTGTTTTCCGCTTCAGTGTCACTGCAGGCTGTTTCTTTGCTAAATCTTGTATGCAATGCCAAGTCAACCTCACCATTGGTGAGATGGGAGACCTCAAAGGAAAACCCAGATGTGGCAGGTAACTATACTGGTGATTTTTGGCTGCTAGCAATCCTTCTTTGGAATCACTACTGAAGCATGAGTTGGGAATTAAGGATTTTATAGCACTTGGAGCAGCTATTGTCTTTATGAAACATAAAACTGAGGTGCTCTTCTCCTGTGGCTATTGCAAAGCAATGCAGAGAATTTGGAACTCCCTGGCTCAGATTCACTTCTTTTTCAAAAGTGCCTGAACTGGAGCAAATCAAATTCCTACCTTGTCTTCTGGATATTGCTATGGTTCAGCTGAGGCAAAAATAGTTTTACATAGATTCAAATGATCATTTAGGTTAAAAGGGGCTTCTGGACCTCAAGGACAACTTCATAGCTAGACAAGGTAGCTCAAGGCCTTGTCCCATTGAGTTGTGAATACCTCCAAAGATGGAGGTTCCACAACATCTCTGAGTAGCTTACTCCAGGGTTTGGCATTTTCATGGTGAAAGAGGTAGGTATTGTCAGATGCTCTGTAAACGTTCCATGTAGAAGGGAGTTGCTTTGCCTTTCCCCAAATAAATTATATTTTGGTACTGCCTCCTGGAGTAATGCGTAAGTGCTAAAGCTCTAGAGACCTCCATGTTATCAGAACCTCCACTGAGGTTGTTGGGAGTCCAGGTAACCATCATTTATCTCTGTGAAGGTTTCAGATGTCCAAAACATTAACTGAGACAGATAAGGCTTGTGTTTGGTGGCGCCCTGTCATCAGTAGGTCTGTAAGTTTAATGAAGTCTTCACTTCCTAGAATGGAAGAAGTGATCGTGTGTGTACTGGAAACAGGTCTTTATTCTGATAAAAGTTACAATAGAATGGGGGCAAGCATAAATAACAGAAATTCTGAAACAAATTCTTGGAAGTGCAATAAAGATTTCAGACGTGTACATTTAGAAAAGAACCCTGAAACTCATTAGTATTTATCACAGTTTATGACATTGCAGATTACACCAACCCACATTCCTGGTAGTTCTTGAAAGGCATAAGGTTTCACCATTTACTAATACCTTTGGTGTTTCTTTATACCTGTAAAAATGTTGTGAAATGTAATCATTTTGATTTGGTAGCACTTTTAGCACCCATTCTGCACAAGTGCACGTGTCTGCACAAAGTAGGAAATAATAGGTAATCATGCGTTTTATATTTTCTTAACACAACATCACAAAATTTCATTCACCTAGAGTCTTTAAGGACTTGCTCAGAATTTGTATAGAGTTGGATATTCCATTAATTTTCTCTTTCTGCTTCTTTAGATGTTGGAACTTGGGTAACGAAATTCTAACCTTGCATAAATGGGCATGATTTCTGCCAAGTATCTGAAAGATGTGCATGTTCAAAGGAAACATTGCTCCAAATGTGTCATGGTATTAATTTTTATTTAAAGACACAAATATTTCTGTCCTTAGAAATGTATATTGTACTTGAAAGCTTCCATTTCATTCACCGCTGTAAAATCATGTGTCAAACCGTCTGTAAATTCTTAGTCTGCTAGTTTCAGCAAGTCAGGAGCCAATATGTTACTTACAACCATGGCATTGGTTGAACAGGGAGAGGTTTCTGCTTGGTCCTAATGGAATGCTCTGTGATCAGTCCATGTTATTACGGGCTCATCCTTTTTCCTTTTGACTTATGACATTATTCATATGCATATCTATTCCTTCTCTGGTGTTATAGTGGAGATGACATCTAGTGAAGAAAAGACTTAGGAAAGAAGAAATAACTACAGTCCTGGAATATGCAGTTTCAAGTAGTCTTTTCTTCTCAATGCACATATTTGTTAAAGTGAGGTTGAATCTGTAGATATGTCTTAACTGCAAACTTCATAAGGCATTTTCTGTAAGATTTAAAAGGCAAGTTTTACTAATTTCAGCACCAAATTGTCACTTATCCAGCATTTTTATACTAAACTCTTTTACCTCTAATGCACCTCATTCAGAATAGCTGTTTGTTTAAAGCGTGTTCCAGGCTGGTCACTCATACTACAGAGACGAAGGACAGCTTTTCCATTTTCCGTTACCTCCCTTCTGTGATTATGGAATAATATGTGCTGTGTCTTCAGCTCCTTGGGAGATACATGACATTTCAATAATCTTACTGTATTCTTCTGTTACATTTATGTGGACTCACAAACAAAGTACAGTTTGAAAGGAGTTAAGTACTGAGAAATTCCTTCTGGAATCAGCTGCTGTGCAACCGTGCCTTTAAAACGTAAAAGTTGTTCTTCAACTCCTTGTTTTTAGCAAGTCTTATTCCTGAGAGTGTGCAGCATATTCCCTCTCCAGAAATAACGATTGATTTAACTTACTGCATAATGGAGAGATGGGAACTCCTGACCACTGGGGCCTTTTATACTTCTAAACCTGCAGAAAGGAAAGTGTCTTCGGTCATCAGGAGATGTATTAATGCCCAGTTGTACAAAAGGAAAGACAGCCTAAATCTCTGTCTAGGTTTTTGCAGCAGCTTTAAACAGTCCAGTCCTCAGCTGACAACTCGTTATCGCATGCTAATTGGGGAGGGAAATCTCATGGGTTATTGCTTTACCAAGGAAGAATAAATGGTTGTTTTAACTACCAACATTTCTACACCTGGGTTTTCATTCTCACTTCCCTAGAAATTAGTTTGTCCATCTATAAATATGTGTGCTTGCCTCTGTGTGTGTATTGTTCTTATCAGTCTACCCTTTGTGGCGCTTTTTAGCTCCTGGTAATAGCAACAAAACAGTGAAATTTCATTTGATTTGCTGAGGTTTTATTCACAGCAGTTTCAAATTCATTTTGTTGATATGCTTTTGGGCAATTTCATGTCTGGAGGGAGGTAAGCAGAGAGCTAAAACATTTATGGACGCTCCAGTTCATTCAGTATGGAAGTTATTTAGAACACATTTAAAATACCACATTTAAAAATAATGCTGGTTTGCCATATTTCCTATAAAATGTCAGATTCTTTGTATCATTGAAACAGGATATCTGATCACAACGCAGCTGCCTTAGTATTTATTATTCAATGTCTCTTTGTTTTTACTGGACAACCAAAACGTATACTCTGGTATTTTATTTTTGAGGCCAGTGACATTTTATCATGTTCATCAAGACCTTTTTATCACTTTTTTTTTTAATATAAATATATTGTGCTTTTCTTACAATTTATCAGCTTGTTTATGAGGAAGAAAATAGTATCCATTTTGTAATAATGGAGCTGCTTCTAAGTGAAGTCCACTGATACTGGAAGAAAGTGCTGGTTTGCTGAGAGATGGATGATTGTATTGTCCAACTTCTTACTCTCACAGACAGTGGGTTCACATTAAACATATTCATGAGTGTATTCATGACTTCGATTATATTGTATTTGCAAATAGGCAAATGTAGCTGGTGTTAAGTGGAGGCAACGGGCTGAGGGACAGTGGGCCTCCATTTCATATTGTGAGAAAAGTGTGGGAAGTGAAGCAGAGGGGGTGCTCCCTTGGGGAAAGAAAGGCTTTGATTTTTTTTTTTTTTTTTAAATGGAAATTAGATTAGCATGAAAGCTAGCACAAGGCACTGGTATTTAGAACAAATGTACTTTTGGGGTTTCCCCTTTTCGGAGTCAGAGAGGAGAATTAGGAAAAAAATTTCCCATCTGGGCTTTCTCTTGTATTCCCATATGAACATAAATGTTCTGTTTTCCTAATTTTTTAACATTATTCTTTTATTAAGTTCCCGTTCATGTTTGCGTTATTTCACACTTATTTCCTCTTATATGAACTATAATTACTCCTCCATTATCAAGGCATATTACTTTGAGTTGCTGGATGACACTGCTTGACGTGTATCTCAACCTGTCTTTTCCTTTCTTTCATTACTCCAATGTGTGCTAACAATGTATACAAATCTGACAAGAATCTTCAGTGTCTAAATTGTACATTTGTTCTAAGGCATGTTGAATATGCCAACAGTGCAGCAAAAAGAGATTAAAAAAAGTCATTGAAATGAGAGAGGGAGAATTACCTGCTGTTGCTGTGGAGTGTGTGGTATCAGATAGAGGATATGAATTTTATTTGTTGTGTCATTATTTAAACAAGCAGTTATTGCAGAAACAACTATACATCTTCATATGCAACTTTAGTTAATAAAATGCTTTGCAGTACCTGTTGACTTTAGGAAGTTGAGTGGCTGCTGAGTCATAGTTATCTAATTTCACTGTTGTTTTCTAAACCCAATTCTGTCTTATTTTGTTGTGTGTATTGAACTCAGTGTCTGGGCCCCTTCACTGATTCCATGTGATTCTTTTCATATTCAGCAACCTTGCTTTTCCTTTTCTTTCAGGAGCTTTTAAGAGTGACAGGTTACGCAATTATTAGTTGCAAGTGCAAAGACTAGTATCTGCTTACTTTACTCTTAAATCCCAAAGTTTGTTCCTGAAAGTTCAGGGTTTTCTTCATAGCTGAACATGTTGTCTCCAACCCTTAAAATTCATTCTCTGTTATTAGTAATTTGTTTCGATAAAAGTGCCTTTTTAGCAAGTTGCGTGTTGGCAAAATGCTCCCATTGGGGATTGCTCACACCAGGGCTGCTCTCAAAGAAGTTTGGGAAGTTCTTAAAACAACAGCTAAAAGCCACATCCAGCATGTTCTCCCACTTTCATCACCTTTTCTACCAATACTTGGCTTGGTGGGTGGGTCGCTGTGCCCTGGCAGTTGTCTGCTTTGGCTTGGTCCTGGAAATCTCTGCGGCCCAGTAACCAGAACTGGTTGTTACTTGGCAGCATGCTCCAGCAAATTTAGTAGAAGCACTTGTGCAGATATGGCAGATTCTTATTTCAGTCAGAGTTACTGTTTATGATTCATTTCAGCTGTGTCTTCTACTTTGCTAAGTAGTCTGGAACATATTAGTTCCTTTTAGAAAAATAATTCCAGAATACAGGTAAATATATTTGTTAAAGAGGGGATTTTAGTATTTTAAAATGAAATTTCATCAATCAAAACTCTTTTCTCCTCTTCAGCTAACTTTATATTTATTTTTATTTGGTTTTTTCTTTCCTTGGCAGCCTAAAGCATCACAACGGTCACATTGTTCAGGATTTCAAAGAGCCATCGTTTATCTTTGTGGATACAAGTAAACGGACAATGGTGTCCCAACCATCTGCTCAAGCTGCTTGAGAACAGTCTTCTGTGCAAATGGCATGAAAGGTAATTTAACCTCAAAAGGTGCCCACAGAGCTTCAGTTCTGTTTACCATTGTCTCTTTGCCAGTCTAAAAATAAATCATGATGAACAAAAAAAAAAAAAAGAAAAAAATCCCTTCTTCTTTCCCAATTTAAAGAACAGATCATCATAGGAGCTAATTTCAGCTAATTTCACTAGCAAGGGGTTGTTTTTTCTTTCTAGTATTTTTCTAAGTAGCAAAGAGCTTTTCTGGGATAAATGGTAGCTGTCTTATAATTGTCTTTGTTGCTGGAGGAGGCTGTTGTTTTTCAGAGTACAAAATAGGATATAATCATAGAGTGGTACTCAGTGATGAGCGATACGCACTTTCAACATATCAAATGCAATTCTGCCGCGACCTCTTTGTTATTTTATTTTGCCAGCCCATGTGTTTTAATGAGGAAGGCACCTCTATTAGTAAGCAAGAAGGTTTTTTTTGCAGAGGGATATTCAGTTCTGAAAATGATGAGTGCTTTTTTTGACTGTTCCTTTTCAAAGCCTCGTTTGGTAGTAGTTTCACTCTCTGGTCCCAGTGAAACTGTTAAAATGCTTTTAAAGGCTTTTAAAATTTCACTGCCAGTAAAAAAAATCAGAACAGCAATTGTAAAATGTGTGTGTATGTGTGTATATATATATGTATATGCACATATATATATAAAAATATCCAAAGGAGGGAAAAAGTGTTCCTTTCTAAATTTAAATGTGTATTTCAGGATAGAAAAGGACGACCTGACACTCATCTCACTGTTACTGGTTTTACAGTTCCTATTGGCTACAGTGGTTAATGTCAGGACTAGCAGGAGTAGTCTTCAGGTGTTGTCCCACAGCTGTACTATCTTCTGCCATCTACTGTGCTAATTTCTTCAGTTCCCACCGCTACAAATAATGCAGTTTCTGGCTCCTTTATGCTCCCTTACTGTTTATACCCCATTCCTCCTGCTTTATGGTAGGACAAACTAGTCCAAGATTTGAGGCTGTTTTCTTGCAAAGATCAGAGGTCAGATCAGACATTGAAGAGTATATTCTCTGGGCTGTGCCGTCATCTTGCATGGTGCTATGGGAAGAGAAGTAGAAAATGTGTTTTCCTGGCTGCTTTGTGAGATAGCTTGTTCTGAGGGCAGAAAAAAAAAGGTAAATCAGCAGCAGAAAGAAGGTAAATATAATCTGTATTCAAGAAATTAACTTGGATTAAAATAACAGTGAAGATAGTGTGTCTGTGAGAAAAGACACATGTCTGAGCTGGTTTTGTTGTTGAATTAGTCACATTGATTTAGCTAACCTAATAAAATGTGTCTTATTGTAATAATAAAGACATTCTGGACATAAAAATGGACCAAGTTCTTATATTTAATTGTGGAAGAGTATCCGGTCTTCATGGTGGCATAGCTTTTGCTGCCACTTAACAACATAAGCCTGATTCATATTTTTCTTGGATATTTTCACTTAGGTTTTTGGTTGTTTTTTTTCTCAAAAAAAAAAGTAGAAGAGGTGGAACATGACAGATTTGAAAATGTTTTATATAGCTTTCAACAAGAAGCAATTTATAGCAACTTGAAGTTACATAACTTCTAACTCCACTTTTTTCACGGCATGATTTAGATAGTTCTGGTGCTTTCACAATAATTCAAAGGAATATGCAATCAGTCAATCCATCTTATCTATTTTAAGCATTTCCAAGGAACTATCACTGTAGTTTCTAGGTTCTAAATCTGAATACAAGTGACAGTTTGCCATAAACATGCATTTTGCAAAATATCAGAAAGGAAAATGGCTTTATTCATTTATGAAATGAAGACTTCCTCAAATAAATGGATCCCACAATGTTGCTCATTGTATTCCCTACACAATTAGTGTAAATTTGTGCAGGTACTTTAGGACAAACGGCATTTGTCATAGGAGGATGATGTGTTTGGTCTCCAGCTTCATGTAGATCTGTAAGACCCCACAATTTTCAGAATGATAATGTAGTATTACCTTTTAGTAATTGCATTGGTCTAGATATAGGACAAATGAACGCAACAAAAAAATGCACAAAGAAACATTTAGGATAATCTAGGAGGGCATCTAGGAATTCATCCAGATGGCTTCAGAAAACTTATAGCCAGAGATAGTTTGAATAGTATCATAAAATAGTTTTTTCAAATCATTTTGTGATATTGTTCAAATGAATCGTTCAGCTTTTAGTCAAGTGAATAATTCATGAACATTCATTTAGAGGAATTTAATCGAGGCATCTGCTTAATGTTTTCACAATGCATTCAGTTTTACCTATACTACGATCAAAGCAATGCCTCAACCTCAGCTGGCACCTCTGTGCGGTTTGAAAGTTTGGGTTTTGCATCATTTGAGCTCACAAAGCCAGGGAAAATAAGCATGACAGTATAGGGCAGAATTAGGTGCCTGGCTGGGACATAAAGGTTACCCAGCTGAAAAAACAAGACTATCCATTGAGAAAAGCATGAGGAGAAGTACAAGTCAAGAGCAAGAAATTTGGAGTGGATGAAAATACCCCCAGCAGCTACAAAAGTCTGTGTCTCAGGAATACTGTCTGCTTCTGACTGCATTGGCATTTTTACCTAAAATCTTGAAATATTCACTCCTTGTTCATGGTTCTTTCACAGCTGTAGAGCAGATTTGGATGAATTCAGTGCACTTTTTCAATGTGTATGAAATTTTTACTAGAAAGGCAGAGTATTAAAAAAAGATATCAGAATTAACTGGAGCTTTTTTAAGGGTAGGGACTGCCACTGTAATTTAAAGCAACAGTCTCAACAACAGATGGAAATCTCTGCTACTCTTGAGCTAAGAGAAAGACTTATGGAAGACCCTTTTAGTATTCCCTGAAGTATGAAAGTCATGAAGATTTGAGAGCTCAGTTTATCTGCTGTCTCTGAAAAGGTACATGGTAGTTCTGTATGTTATTGTTATTGACATTTTACTGAGCCTACTATTTTGGGCCACATGTCATTATTAGGTTCACAGAAAGCAGGAATTAGAGATTGGGTGGGATTTGAAGTCTACCTCACATCTTCTCCAGCTCACGAACCATGGTTGGACTTCATCAGTTGTTGCTCCTAGAATAGTGGTCTGTCCTGAGATGAAGTGGTCAGTGAAGAGAAAGGAGTAAATATTGTTGCTCTCCCAAGTGGAACTTTGTCTTTAATGTGCATTTGGTGGAAAGCCTGAGAGAAACTCTGAAGGAGCTAGTTCCCAAAATATGGTAATACCATTTCAAGCATTGTCCTCACCCATACCACGTAGCACTGACATTTGATTTCATGAGCTGTAATTATCTGCTGTTATCTGCCATGATCTTAGGCTGTGTTTGGTTTTCAGTTTACGGTGAGGACACTTTAGTGCAAGCATATGTCAGTGTCTAAATGTGTGCTAGGTGTCTAAATTGTAATATATAATCAATGGACTATATGTCTTCATGGTAGTCAGGCCAAAAGAATGACTTGAATGACCAGCTGCTATAGGTTCAAATCACTGACACCTGCGTATGCTGTTAGTACCATTTGAAATGCTGCGGGGTATGTGGAACATCCAGATGGAACAGATAAATGCATCACAGGACCTGTAGGAGACCTGCAGCCTCCTGAAGTGATAGCTGGAAGCCAGGAAGGCATATTCCAGGCCATCTCTGAAGGTAACTGAACTACGCCTTAGGTGTCTAGGTAATGGCAAACTCAAGCATCTTTCTTGTGTGTTGACAACAGACACTGGGTGTGTTAATATGAAGCTGAATTTCATCATGTGTAACTGTGTCTTTATTGTATTTTCTGCAAAGAGCCTCACTGACATGAGAATCACATAGAGAATTAAAATGAGTAAGGAAAGTCATCCAGGCTTTGTCTTATTTGCTTACTATGGTCCCATGTAGGAGTATGACATTACTGTGATATACCAGAGAGACGCTTTCAAGGGCAGGCCCATGAAAATTTGGGTTGGAACTAGATGATCTTTAAGATCCCTTCCAACCCGAACCATTCTATGATTCTACAAAAGAGCTGCCAGTGCAGACTTGCTGGCAAACTGAGAGGCAGAGGCAGGAGCTCGGGTGAGTACATGTAACAGTCCAGCATATTGCCTAATGCAATCAGGGAAAATAGTCTCTTGGATTCAGACTTGGGTGAGGACCTTGTGCTAATGGAACCAATGGCTTGCAGCAGGCATTCAGCTGGGCACGTTGTCTCCCACCAGGGAGCCGCTGGGGGGAAAACCTCATTAGGGTGGGACTGCAGCTGGCATGACCTTGTCCATTTGGAGACCCTGAGCAGAGCTTTGGTGTCTGGGCCAGTAAATGGGGCCTCAGCGCTTTTGGGACCATAGGGGCCCAAGCAGGGCGTTGGCCACTCGGCCGCAGCGTTGACTGTAGGTCAGACTTGGGCAGTTTAGGGGTGGCCAGGGGGACTTGACAGCAGGTGATGGTGAAGGCAGCTAGCAGGGCTTCAGCAGTAGGGGGCCCTTTGCAGGGTAGAGCACTTGCAGGTGGCTTGGGATGCTGGTCTGGTTGGTGTTTGCGCTTGTGTTTGGAGTTTGCCCAGCAGGATCAGGCTCCGCTTTTAATTCGTTTTGGAACAACTTTTGAGGTCTTCCAGGCTAGTATAGGGAAAAGCTGGGTCCTGATTAGAATGTGTCAATTCTGATAGTGTTGGGCTAGTTAGTCTTGGGCCCCCCCGTACAGGAAAGACATTAATAAACTGGAGCAAGTTCAGCAGAGGGCCAGCAGGGTGGTCAGGTCTGGAGGGACTGTTTCAACCTGGAGAAGAGAAGGCTTTGGGGACACCCAAGAGGAGCCCCTGGCACCTGCAGGGAGGTTATGGAGCCAGGCAGGGATGCATAGTAGGGGGAACAAGAGTTAATGGGCACAAGCTGAAACAGCAGGTTCAGACTGGATATAAGGAGAAACATTTTCACATTGAGGACAGCCAGGCGCTGCATTGGGCTGGCGAGAGATGCTGGGCTGGCTCCCTTCTCTTAAGTGTTCAAGACCCAGCTGGACAAAGCCCTGAGCAACAGTCTGATCTCGCAGCTGACCCTGCTTGGAGCAGGAACTTGGACTAGAAACTGCCAGATGTCCCTCCCTGCCTGAATTTTCCTACAGTCTTAGGATACATCATTTCAAGACATGCAGCCAGTAGCTTCTCTGTTCAAGTCCAATTAGACAAAGACAGAAGAACAATTTCCCCTTAACTGAAGATGCGAGGACAGTAATTTTCCTTTTCTGGTAGCAAAAGATGTGGACACAGAATTAATTGAATTAACCCTGTTGTAGTACAATAGAAAATAAAGGTTGGGAATTAAAGTGGTTTGTGAAAACTTGTTGTTACAGTCAGCATTAAAAAATTGTGAAGGCACAGAAAAAGAACAGCAGAAGGATTCAGGGTAGGATTTGTTGAATTTTGTTTTGTTTTTTTATATGATGCCTTTTTTGTTGTTAAAAGATAGGAAAATTAAATCCTACTTCCCTGTAAGCGCTACAAGGCAAACACACAAAAAGGAGAAAGTTTGACTTTCAACTAGAAAACTAGCCCTTCCTGAAAATTAGGGAAGCCCAGGAAAAAGAAATTTCAGGTAATTCTAGGATATTTTTTCTCTTTTCTCCCATATCCGTGGAGCAAAAACTTCCCTGTATATTTAAGAAAACATTGAAAAAAATTTTCTTACCTTCTTAATTAATGCCATACTTTATTCCTTTAATCATAAGTCATGTATTACAGATAACGTAGCACATACTGCTAGCTATGCCTGTGCAAAAATAAACAATTACTTACTTTTGAATTATGACACATTGGCATACGGTGAGAGCTGCATTATGCAAAAAGATAACATATTACCTTTTGCCTGTGCCACTATTACAAAATAGCTGGTAAAACTGAAAAGGAAAGTAGAAATCATCAATTTCATTCACTTGTGAACAAAAAGAAAGGATGTTTCAAAAGTATGCAAGCCACCACGTAAATACATACCCTGTATTGTAGTAGTGTTTCAGATAAAAGTAATGTTTTTAAAGAAAAAAATTAGAAAATAAATACAATACTAAAGCATAGTTCTCACAGAACAATAATAAAATCAACAGTGAATTTGATGTATTTTGTAGGGATTCTAAGAGCAGGATTTGAGCCGGCTCTGGGACGCAGGAACCGTGATCTTGCTTTGTTATTTATTATTTAGCCAATTGCATACTTGAGTAGAAAAGTGACTGCGAGTGTTCGAATTTTGGTCACTCCTATCTATACCAGAGGCCATGTACTGCTGAGCTGGTGACCTCCTTCCTAGAAAAGCCTGACGTGTGCAGCAAGATTAAGTAAGAAGCTAGTGCCTGTGATGCTTCAAGAAGAGCCGCAGACAATTTAGAGCGTGCTCATAATGCCACAGTTCTTTTCCTACAACTTAGAAAAAAGAAAATTGTAGTGTAATTGGAGTGTAACCAGGACAGGTATCAGATAGCCATCAGAGGAACTTTTCTTAGTTGCATCAAAAATCTTAAAGGATGTCTGCAAGAACTTAACTGCTTTTAACCATACATTCAGGAAAGTCTGCAAGAACTTAACTGCTTTTAACCATACATTCAGGAAAATACACGTCAGTTGGTATTAATGTCAGAATGAGGGTTTTTTTGTGTCATTGGTCATGTCCCAGAATTATTTTCATACTTTTTCACACTGACGATGGTCTTTTAACTATTGTAGCACTGTCATATGCTAGTTTATGAGAAGGATGCCATTATAGCTCATAAAACTTTATTGCAGTTGTACCATTATTTAATATGTTTCAAGATTGTTCCCTTTATTAGTAAGTAAAGCAAGTAGTGTAAAATTAGTGATCACTAAAACTTTATGACAAGATGTATTTGATCTTGCTGTTTTAATAACCAACTCCCATACCCTCAAGTAAGATTAATATTTTTAGTTCTGTTCCATTATTTTCAAGCTACCACCTCTGAAATTTGTTCTGTTTGAACCTTGAACTGATCAAATACATTGTCAATAGCATAAACTTGTGTAAATGTACAGATCATTATACTTGTTCCGCAGAATGCATGCAGAAGACATTTCATGCATTTATAAATAGTTTAATAAATAAAGGAATTCTTTATTGGCATGTTCACCTTGTCTAGTAAATTGGAGGGAAATATTTATTTAGAATTTTTAAAAGTTTTTAGTTATACACAATCATTAGTTCTAGCTGGAGGTTTTGTTTATGTGAATGCGTGTCTCTATCATATATATACTAAAAATACATATATATGCTTGATTTCTGTTTGATTTGTTCCTCTACTGCATCTTTCACCTGCTGTTTGAGTTTTCTTTCTTCTAATGCATTTTGACATTTGCTTGAAATGTTCTTCAATAGAAACATTGCTGACATTTCTCAGATATTTAGAAACACGTTACCTTTTAATCCTATATCGCATATCTTCATAGAAAATAACCTAAAGTAGAGATTTATGTGTTTAAAAAGAAATCGGTAGTAGTTCTTGGGGGTTTATTTCTTGAGTGGTTTTGTTTTCCCAAGGGTAGGCTAACACTGGTCAGCTGCGACTATGTTGCCTAGAGAAGGTATCATCCCAATGAGAGTGGTATTAGGAGTGTGTATTTTTAATTCCTGTTCGAAAATGTTGATGTTTAAAAATAAATAATGATTTTTCTAGCACTTGCATCAAAGTGTATCGGGAAAAATATCTTAGATGGAACATTTGACATTTGAATTGTGATTTATTCCATCGTGCTGAAGCTGAAGGTGTGTTACGTGTCTTAGCTGCAGTGCAGAGCTATTTTCATATGACACACCTGGGAAAGTTTGGCTGTTAGCATTTGGCCTCTCGGTTTGAAATGGTATGGCAAAGCTTGTAAGCATTTATTTTTTTTAGTGCTGTAATAGTTAAATCAGTCTCAGAATTATCTTTTGCACCTCTCTAAATTACAGCCAGTAGTTTCCAAAGGAGAGGGGTTAATTCGCATATGTGACTAGCTTTTGAAGTAAAAAATATGGAGGTTCCATAGTGAAGTCTCACTGAAGGCAAATCTTAAAATCAGAAAGGGACATAGTCCTTTCATGCTTCTTTAGAAATAAGACACATTCCTTTTACAGTGTTTACTTGCAAACTTGTGAGCTGAAATGGACTTGAGGTCTTCCACTTCAAAACCCATTAATTTGTCAGGTGTTAATTCTTGGGGAAAAAGCAGCTTTTAATATGCTTTTGGCATGCTTCCATTTCAGCACTTTAAATCAAGTCATTAAATATTTCTGATGGTTCTAAATTTTTAGGAGAAAAATAGGTCAGCAAAGTCAGTAAATCATTTTGTCTTTAGGAGTGGGGATGTCTTGAAAGATAGTAAAGTGATGAGATTTATTCTTACTGCATGTGGAAAAAATTACATTTGTAACGTGATAGATCACCTCTGGAATTAATACTACCTTTGAATCGGTGATCAGTGCATAACAGAATGAAATTACAAAAAGTAAATTCAGTATTGGAATGTTAAAATTGTAGTAATTCGTAGTTTTAATCTTGAAGTAACATTTAGACTATGGAAAATACCGCATCACTAATAGAATCACAGAAGGATAGAATATATATGGGAGTGCAGAGCGACAGGTACAAGGGATTTCAGGGCATTATGCAATAAATGGGTTGATAAATAATGTTGATATAGTTGAAAGTTACAATATGCTAATGGAGTTTAGAAAGCTTGAATTAAATTATTTAGTGATTTTACCATGCTGATGGAATATTATCTGTTTCATTAACTATATCCAATGCAAGTGGAATATCTCTTTTCTAGGCAAATTCAATGCAATGGTTAGCCATTAAAAAGTCAAAAAACCTAATCCTTCCTTATATTCTAAAATAAGGATTTTGATAGTCAGTTTTGCAGTACATGAGTAGGAATTTATAGAGGTGTGTTTTCTTATGATGTACATTTTTTTGAGCTTAAAAACTCCAGTCCAAAGGACCGCAGTATATGACTTACTAAAGAGAGTAAGGGTCAATAGATAGTGTTTTACCCCTTTTTTTTTTTTTTCCCTTACAGTGCAAATTATGCTACAGAATTGACTTCTCTAAAACACCTCAGAATAACAGCAGTTATGACTTAAGTCTGATTAGGGTTGTCATTCTATAGGGTAAGCTTCTTCGGGTGGTTCTTCCAGAAAAGCCGTTTGCAATGGTAGGAAGACCATGTTTCTGGACATCAGCACTCTACTCTTGGCAAAAAATACAGTAGAGATAAAACAGAGCTGGGTCTTTCCTTCCTGTTTTTTTAATGTTCGGTATATAAACTGTCTCAAAAAAGTTGATTTTGAATTATGACAATTAGAACGAAACTTTTTTTTCCCTAGGGTTGGTGGTTTTGTTGGTTTTTTTTAGTAGCTACGCTGATTGGTTTTTTCAAATGGGGAGATTATTTTTGCTAAAACAGAGGGGCTGCTTTTCTCTCAAACAAGTTCTGAAAGTCAAACAGATTTCAGAAAGAGTGAGAAAAGGATAATGACATACGTCCTTTTTTTCCTCATTTTATCCTCAAAATGATCACTTTGAAGTATTTTATTTTAGCATTTTCAACTAAAGTGCTCAACATAAGTCACTATCTGGAAATTACATTTTTATAGATGCATAGACTGCTGACTATCTGTTTCAGGTATGAATTCAATTTTACAAAATAGTCACAATAAAATTAAGATGAGCTCTTGCAGCTACTAACATCACAGGAGAATGTGTAAGGCTTGTATCTGAGGCAAAATTAAACAGTGCACATATGCAGGTCATAATGTATAGTTAGTAAGTTAAAACAATAAAAATCTAATGTTGCCATGGGATTGTCTCTGTTAAAGGTACTTAATAAACTATCCCAGGTTTATTTTACACACTTACTGTTCTTGCATTCAGCATCTTTTGTGTAATTCCTAAATGAAGTCACCCCAGTTTCGTCAGTCCACCTATATTAATGAAACATAATGTGTCTAGGTATTTGACTATTGAAACTCAAGGGAATATAATGAGCTAATAGTAATTGAAAGGACATTAACAGCTCTGCATTGTGTTCAGTAATACTTAAGTAGACTTTTTCCCCCCTTTTTGTTCATTTATTCCAAGCAGCCTCTCTTAGACTGATCTCTGATGGAAGCTTGACCTTGTTTAACTAATGAGTGTCATCAGAGCTGCTTTAATTGCATAAGCTCTCTTCATAGGCAGCAGAATGAATTTGAACCTTGAGTGTACTTTGTGAATAGAGCTCCAGCTTTTTTGAAACACACTGAAGGTTTCTGGGAGAAAGGCATGTCTAACCATACTAAAAACATTGAGGTACAAAAAAACTTAAAGGCAAATTGGAATTTGGTAGTTTCATTTCCACCAATCGCACAGGAACTCTTGTGGACAGATAGGCTAAAAGGAAATCAGATTTGCCTCTGTTCTTTGAAATGCATTGAAACTCATACTTCCACCCAAAATACATCGCTCAAAGAAAAATCATTTTCTAGTTAAACACCTTTTGAACAGAAAATACCAATTCATTGGAAATGTTCTAAGCAGTTCTATTCTCAGTACCTAAATTTTGTTGACAAAGCTTTGTTTTGCCTTTAAGTCTCTCTCTAGTATTTACTTAATCAGATGCAGTAGTTTTATATACTTTATGAGGCATTACATGTATTTCAGAAGTGAAGATGACTAAGTCAGAGCTATGAACAATTTGCAGTCCGTTTACAATTGCGGTGTATTATTAAAAATTCTGATAGCTTAATATAACTTAATAAAATTATTGCAATTTGAAATAAGTTTAAAAATATTTGGACAGTTTACAATTAAAAAAAAGCTAAGTAATCTTGGAGGGCTCATCTGGATACTTAAAGTAGCTGAGGTCTTGAATTTGATAGGCATGTTTCTTAATAAGTTTATGTCCTGGATTTTTAACATATTCGTGAATGGAGCAACTATGGACAATACTCAGTAAATTGTGCCTGCTATTAAAAACATCTTCCTTTTATTTGAAAGCTGAATTTGTCTGATCTGGGCTGCTAATAACTCCTGTTACTAAATTTCTATTGTTCTCTGGCTCCATAAAATGTGAGCAATTTATCACTTAATTTTTTTTCTGAGCGAGCTTTTGGTATCAAGCATGGTTGTTGATCGTTTGCTCATTCTTAGGATTCTTTGCTTCTCCTGGTTTTCAGCATCTCTGTGCAGCTTTGCAACAGTAAGTTGGGAAAGGAGTTTGGGGAGGAATGAGGACGGTTCCCTGAAATGCAACAGAATTATGAACATCACATGAGGAAAAAAAGGTGTTCTTTGTGCCATGTAAGAATATGAACTGTAATCCTTAAAAATAACGCCGTCCTCTATGCAATGCATGATGATGGAAAATAATTTTCATTTTTTATGGTTACTAGATATTTTACTCTTCAGAGGAAATATGAACGTCAAAAGTGGATATCACCATCTTTTCACATCAGCAGATAGTATTTTCACCACAAACTAATATGGTCTGGATGCCATGAACTCTGCAAAGTTCAGGCTGAATACTTTGTTATTGGTGTCTGTGAGGTAGTTGAAAACTGTATTGTATGAATCACATTTTCTGGTAGTGCATAAAAGCATTGGTTAAATATAAAATGCATAATGTGTAGCGCACATATATAATTTCTAAGGAATTATTATGCGACATATAAATTTCTAAATTTTCATAATTTAAACTAGGCGATTTTCTACTTCGCTGGATTCTGCAGTGGTATTGCTTAGGGTCTGATTCCAACAAAAGCACTTTTACTGACCTATTAGCATATGTTTAAACAAGTTTTAAGTATAATGTGCTTAAATTTATACATTGTAAAGTACTTTGCTAACTGTGGTCTTTCCTTTTAAAAAAAAAAGAAAAAGAAAAACTTAAGAAAGCAACGTGTTTTTTCATTACTTCAAGAGTTATTTGGATTTTTTTGGCAATATTAACATTGTGGAAAAGGGAAAAAAATCTTAACCAGACTAAGATAATATATATATAATCTAAGAAATTCTTTAATTATTGATTGACTTTTCTTCAGTTACCTTTATGTTTAAAGGGTAAATGTCAGAAACAAGCATTTTCTTTTCTACTGAAGAGTTATGTAGCTTGCGTCATTTCATCCAGTCATGTCATTTGCAGTGTGGTGGTTTATACTAGAAATATCGATAGTCTTAGCTTTAGCTGTGTAATTCCAGATGAGACTACAGTTAAGTAAAAAAGAGAGGCAGTATTAGTCTGGGCAGGTAAGAAAGCTGAAAAACTGGACTTGTGGATCAAATCGTGAACATGAAATATGCTTTTCAGTGTTAATGTCTGATAAAACTAAGCCCCAAAGGATTTGACCACATGAGACTTGTCAGCTTGTCCTCAGGTTGACTGCTGTAAGTTTTTTTGTAGATATGAAAAGGAAAAAAAAAAAAAGAAAAAAAAGGAAAATTAATGTGCTTTTAGTAAGCATTTGCAATATGATTTTGCTGGTAGTCAATGAAAAATCTCTTTCATTTGTGAAATTAATTGTATAGTAAACATTTACATTGCCTTTACGTTCTTCTGTTGTTCTCTAAAAGGAGTAAGATATTTTTTTGTTTCATCTTTGTTGTTAGCTCCATTTTTAACACAACATCACCTGAGATCTCTAGCACATTCATATTGGACAATACCTTTTAAACTATTTTTTACTATTTTGTGGCTTAATTCATGTCTGGATTAGCCATAATTGAGGTTGCTAGATTTAGTGTACCAAACTTTACAGTTCTTTTTTGACATTGACTCCCTTTTCAGTGGTCTTACTCACCCCATCAGTGCTGAACATTTCAGTTGCAACCTGGTATCCCCAAGAACATAGGGACTGTGCAATGAGTGTTTCCACTGCAGCCCGCTTCACTGCCTATAGCGTTGTCTTCCAGCAAGTGATGTCGTAGGAAAGCACTGAACATAAATAACAAGATACAGAGAACATACGTAAAATTAAAGTCCAGACTACCTGTACTACCTCTGTATTTTTGGGAGGCGTCTTCAGATTTATTCCTGCATCCTATTAGAATTCCATCTCAAGAGTCTGAAGCTGCGTTTTGGAATTAATGTTAATTATGATTAGGGCACCTCAGATCTTTCTTGATAATGTGCATACCTGTAACTCCTCCTCTATACATTAGACAGCCTTACTGCTCTGTCAGATTTCACAGTTCCGGAAAACTGAATTGCATTTGAGCATCTGTTGCAGTTAATCTCAAATTATTTCTACACATTTTCCTAGCTTTAAATGTATTTTAATGTAATATTCACTAGAAATTAGCAATGCTAAACAAATTAATCTCACAGAAGAAAAAGCGCCCGAAGAAAAATGTAGAAAGCTAAAGTATAAATGCTCCGATTGATCATGACAGCATAAATCAATCCTACAGAATTATTATGGGGAGTCCTTACTTAACATGTCTAACAAAATTACGGTCTTTTTCTGAGCTTATGCAGATACATATCATACACTCAGCCTGTTCTTAACACTAGACAATGATAGGCTTGAGTGATGACTGACTACCTTTTGTACTTTCAGGAATAACAAGGGCAAAATAGCTGTATGAAACAGGATATTTGGGCAATTTGTCATTAAAGAGAAGACCACTGCTACATTGAAGTCATTGTCTACCTTGTCCAGAAATAATTCCATATATCTTTTATAACTGAGTCTGTAGAAGAATAGTTTAAAGCCCCAAATCGTAAGTATTTTTCAGTTGTACAGTTCTGCCAAACTTCCTGTAAAGCTGGCAGTTTCTAAATAAGCTTTGTCTAAATTAAATCTATGGTAAAATCTTCCTGTCTGAACTACAGGGGAATTTGGAGAAATAGAAAGCCATTAGGAAAAAAACTCCATCTCTTTTCCCCCCCAAAATTTGTTTATGTATCAAAGGTACACAACACCTGCCTTAATGTTTGTGCAAAACTGTATGCTTCTCTGCTATTGAAATCTTCATGCTGGTTCATGGACATCTTTCTGACACAGGATAATGTAAGGCTCTATGGAAATTAGAATAATATTATGTACAAACAATCCTCCAGATCAGCCTTTTTTAAAAACCAAATTGAAGTTTTGAGTAGACAGCGCGATGACAAATATGAGCCAGTTTAGTGATTCTGTGACCCTGAGCTGCCAAACGTCAGCCAAATCCCATGCGACACCTTAGAGGGGCACGCGGGCTTCTCCGCACTCTGCCTGTGGGTACGTGGTCATTTGGCACAATACGCAAGGTCCCAGAAGTGATTCTTCAGCCCCAGGAGCGCAGGAGGGAGGAGAACAGGGGCCGTTTCCTTGTGCCTGTTTTATGTTGTAGGGTTTTTTTTCCCTTGGCCAGAGTAATTCCAATTATTGTATAATTGAATTCAAGGGGGTTTTGCTGCTAGAGTGACATAGAGCAGCCTCAGTGGTCCCAAGAAGGCACTGTCTATAGGCTGCTGTGCAAGAGGAGAAGGTGCACAGCACTTTCTCCTTAATGAACCAGAACAACCTAGGCCACTCTAGCTTCCTGAGCAAATGTCTCCTGAGTATTAACAGTTCCTATTTATCTGCTAATGGATAAATCAAGTTACGCATACAGGCATCTTCTCTTGTAATGTGTCATTTGCATACTTTACACTGTTGCTTTTAATCAGGTCTTATGGGAAGATGAAATAAAATATAGGATGCTTTTTGTTAACATATACGTAAAAGAATCAAAATTGAGCAGGTTTTCACAAAGAAAATAACTTTGACAGTCATTTCTCTTATGTTATGAATTCCCTGGCCTTCATAAAACAAAGCTGACTTCATAGTCAATGATTTCTACATGCTGAGTGTGAAGTCCACATGAGCTCCATCAGCAGATGATGTTCTTGCTAGGTGCCATTCATACTTGATTGTAAGTATCACAAGTAAAAATCTGATAATTTATCATTCTGTGTCCAATACATTGATTATCTTTTTCATTGATGAAAATAGTTCTGAGACAAAATTCTACTCTAAAGGAATCAGCTTTGTTATGGCACAAAAATTTTGATTTAACATGAGGATAAAGCTGCACAGCAATTTGGGAGAATGTGTTTGTTTACCTTTTCCACCTTTATTACCTTGGTGAGTGATATCAAGCATAGCCGAGAGTTCAAATAAAATAAAAGCTTTCTAGACTTATTCTTGCAGGTACCTTTTCCATTTCCTGCCAAGGCTCTTGCTCGTCTGTTTCCAAATGTCACCCCAAGCTGCTACCACTGCAGAATCCAGGGAGCAACTCCTGTGGGGAACAAAGGGCTTGCTCTTCTGCTTCAGCTGAGTGCGTGCCTGAACACTAATGCTTCAAACTTTAAGAAAGCTCTCTTTTATGGTTGACTATACAGCGTTATATAATCTGCATTAGATAGGTTTTAGTCTTCTCACTGCTGCGGTATTCAGTGTGCATTATTCTCACCCCAGAAGAGCACTCGTGTCTTTATTTTCTTTGCCAGTCTTTCCAGCTTGATGGTCGCGATTTTGATTACAGTTTATACCTCATTTAACCTGACTGTCCTAAATATCTTCCAGCAAGCAATGGCTTATTTTTAGCAAT
The DNA here is from genome assembly GCA_013398915.1 of Dromas ardeola. NCBI lineage: Eukaryota > Metazoa > Chordata > Aves > Charadriiformes > Dromadidae > Dromas > Dromas ardeola. Next base: position 58,773 of record VYZM01021343.1, on the reverse strand, counting down.
ATTTTCTTCCTTTATCTCCACGCCACCCTTTGCTAGACAGAATTGTCTTTCATATTTATATTTTCAGTCTTAGACTTTCATCTGTAAGGTCTGAAGATAGACTAGAATGGAAGAGACTAGACTAGACTAGACTATTTCAGTTGGAAGGGACGTACAACGATCTTCTAGTCCAACTGCCTGAACAACTCAGGGCTGACCAAAAGTTAAAGCATGTCGTTAAGGGCATTGTCCAGATGCCTCTTAAACACTGACAGGCTTGGGGCATTGACCACCTCTCCAGGAAGCCTGTTCAAGTGTTTGACCACCCTCTCAATAAAGAAATGCTTCCTGATGTTCAGTCTAAAGCTCCCCTGGTGCAGCTTTGAACCATTCCCCAGTGTCCCATCACTGAATCCCAGGGAGAAGAGAAAATGTAACTCCCCTCCGTCCTGTAATAAGTCTGTGATACTCTATACCAGTACACCAGTGGATCTTTCATTTTAAGTATAAAACTTAACTTTGCCTGTTTTCTCTCTATGTACTTTTAACTAAGGGAGTTATGGGAGGAGGCGTGGGGAGGAGGAGTGACTGTGGATGTTGGAAGGGGGAAGGAAAAGGAGTAGAAGGCAGTCAGTCATGAATAAGATGTGGCTGAGCATGTTTTAGCAGAGTCCAGATATTTCTGGGAAGACATCATCATTACCAACATTTATTGGTAATCCGAAGGTAAGAATAGCTACATGGTGGCCTCAGCTGGGAAGGATCAATGCATGAACTTTATCTTCAGAGCCAGGTGATGTTCTTCAAGCAGTGCAGCATCTGAGCCAAGGAGGGATTTTTGCAGCTCATGTCAAAGGAAATCTGTTTTATGTCTCTGTTTTATGAGAAGCACTAGTTTCTAATAATATTTATCATCATTTTGGCAACTGCTTGGTGGTATTTCTATCAGCTTGCTTGTTTTGGGAAGCCCAGCTCAGTGAAGAAATAAATAAAATGGACAGTGCTGTGACATAGGCTAGCAGGATAATAGGAAGGTGTCTCTTTGAATTCTTCTCATATTGACAGCGCCTCATTTCCAATCTTGTGCAAATAATGAGAAAAAATTAGTAATGGCAGTCATTTTTCATAATGGAACAGAGCTTGTAAGCGTATTAGAGAACCAAAGGCGCTTGTGTTCCTGCCAGTACAGGGTTCCTACTTTGTTACCCAGTCACACTTAGCTCTGTTTTTCTTTTTCTAGGATATTTGGTTTGCTGCTATAGGGTTTTGTTATAGAGGGGGAGTTTCTTCGCAATGACTAGTTGATTGCAGTGAAGATGGAATTGTCGTTCTTAATTGCTAAACAGAAAACCTCAGTTTTGATGAAGAGCATAAACTTGAAGTAATCTGCTTGTATTTAGAGAAATAGTAGTAACAGTAAAAATTATTAGAAAAGTATAAAAATAAAATATTTTCTAATATTCTTTAATTCCCTAAGGCAGAAGATTAAGTAATTTCTAGCAATTTCCAAGCACTTTCTTACCCTTTTAGAAACGTCACAGACCATATTCTTATTTGCAATAGGTTTTAAACTCTTCTGATTTAAAGGTAGTGTCGCCCTTGTAGGTTAGCAGCGTGCTACATCCCTTTAAATTGCACAAGTGTTCTTAACACTGTCAGAGATCACGTATTTGCATCGTATGTGCAAGCAGGAGCTCTCCTGCATGATGGGGAGTGCAAGTGATTTCATCTGTCTTCGGTGCATTTGGCTTTGAAGAATCGCATAAAACAATACCAAAACAAAGAAACTTGTATTGACAGGTTGCTAGCAGGACTGTCTGTTAGCAGAGCATAACTCTCATGTCCTAAATACAGAATGATAAGAAGAAATTGATTAGGTAGTTCATATGTTTATATGTAACTAGAATTTGCTCCTTAGAGACATATCCTAGCAAGAAGTTATGCTGACAGGTTTTCACAGATAAAAAGGAAGCTACATAAAAAGCAAAGAATACTGACACGCCCAACTGCAGTAAACGCTTGATCTGTGTTACTATTCCACATGTGAGTAAAACAGGTGAATAGTACTTGAGTAAAATTCACCCTGCCATCCAGTGCAGTGCAGTGACAGGAAGCATACCTAGTATTTCCCCTAAAATGAAATACACTGTGTAGGTTGTTTTCATGGAATATGATTTAGCTTTTAGTTTTAAATGTCTGTGTGATTTAACATATTTTTTCTTTTAAGAAGAGAAAAGAACCCCCCACAATTTGCAATTGAAATAATATGTGCAGCAAAGCTAATAAAAGCAAAACCAGACAAATAATGGGGACATAAAAACTAGAGTAGCCAGCTTTACACCTGTCTCCTCATTATCCACCCATTAAGTCCTTGTGCACAGGCATTCCGTGTGCAGTGCTCGCTCACTCATCCACAGCAGAGGGGCGATCTGGAAGGGATGTGAATGGCTTCAATCTTGCCCACGTACTCACTAGTGCAGCAGAGCTGGCGAGGCTGGAGACTGTTTTGCTGCAGCTGTCAGCAGCAAATTTTTATCTTCCTTGTGCACAAAGTTGTGGCATATTTCTGAGTATCAAAGCAACGCTGATGTCCCTTGCTAATACAGGTTATGTCCCTGGAATACAGACTGGTGTGGAGCAGCCGGCAGGGGCATATGAGAAATAAGTGTTGGGATATGTACATCAGAACTGACAAGAACAGTTTTAGTGGGACCAGAGTGATGGACACTTGAGAAATGTGTGAGCTGTATTGATAATGTGACTTATCCATGTTTCATCCATTAACACATACTTATTTAGATGATCCATTTTTAAAGTAAAAGCCTCACATCTTATGTAAATGTGCTAGTAGATTTCAAGAACCAGTTGGAAAGGTTCCCGATTCTGCCTTTCTGTATCTAGCCAAACATGCCTTGATAAATCCAAACAACCTGGTATGTTTTCAGCATGCCCTGCCGGAAAAGCAAACCAACCCAGGATGGAAGAAAATGCGGTGCTTTCATTCTGCTAATAGGATATGACAGCACACCAAGACTTGGACTCAACATGGCTCAATGAAACAGAGGACAGGCTCGCCCGTGGTACCACTTTTGTTAGCAGGCTTTCACAGGGTGTGAGACTGGGCTAGGTAATTAGTATGGTCTTCTCTGTGTGTTATTAAGTTTCCCGTAGATAACTTTCTCTTTGGCCAAACGACTTTATTCAGAAAAAATGATTTCCCTCCCTCAGAGACTAAACTTGGGGTTCAAAGAAGAGGGAAGTATCTTCAGTGTGCAAAGCCTCTGTGACAGTAGGGAATTAATTAGATAAGACAAGCCTAGATGGCCCTAGCAGGCAATCGAGGTCCTGTGCTGCAGAAGATGGCTTAGGAAGTACTAAAAAACCTGAGGAACTAGGAATGAATCTCTCCTGTTTTATACTCACTGAGGATCTGACCAGAGATTAGATGATGAGATAAAACCGCAGAAGTTGACATGACAGGCTTGCACAAATGTGAGCTGAGGCTGGGCTGGCAGACTGACTGGTTCCTAGGTGGGGGTTCTCCCCTTTGGTAAGTGTGTTTTTGTTTCTTACTACAAGATGTGATACTGTGAAGGAAGAACCTGGGTGACTACACCTGTGTGTTTTACGTGCTGAGACATTTTATAATGTTCTGAAAGGAATTCGGGCATGAAGTGGTTTGGGTTTGTTTAGGTGGGGTTTTTTTAAGTCTTAAAAAATGAAGTATTTCAAAAGATGTGTGTAGGTATAAGAAGCAAGTGAATGAAGATAATGTAGAGAATAAAAGAGTTCTTATTTTAACCAACGATTACGTTTTAACAATTTTCTTTTGTTACTGTCTTTGAATATAAAGTAAGCATAGACAAATACAAGTGACTGTACAATGACAATCAAGACAGTATGTTGTGACTTTGAGCGTGGAACTATCTTCGTGTTGTACATCTTTTTATTATGTTTATAAATATGCATGCACCTATTCTGATGCATAGAATTAGAGACTCAGAACTTTTAAATTAACCGCTCTTAATGTCTTCTATTTAGCAGTCTAGTTAAGTAGTAAAGACAAAGTTTTAGCTCAGTGGTAAATGGTGAGGAGTTGAGTCAGAACATGCTTATATAAGGTAGACTAAAATTTGTGTCTAAGCAATGTGAAATACGTACAAATTAGCTGAATGTTAGTGTTTAAGTGGTCACTTAATTAAATGGTGGTTACAGAGATACCCTGGCTATAAATGCAGTTCATATTGAAAAGGTGGTGTTGGAGGACAATTGTAATTATTAAAAATACGCTGTACAAGGGCTAACATTTATCTTAATGATGGTTCTCATTCTTAAATTTCTTTTGAAATGAACAAAGTTGTTCTGTACAGATTCATTTTTTTAAAAGTCTGTTGAATAATAAATGTTATAGGATCCTTTTCATTCTTCCTTTTTCAGGAAACTAAACCAAATAACATAGCTGTTTCTGCTCAAACTCTTTGAGTAGTTTCACCCCACAATGAAACTTGTGCTCCGTAGCATAAGGACTTTCTGTAGAAGCATTGAGGAAACCCTTAATTTTCAGATAGTAGGAAAGTCAGTAATGTTCCTGGTGGCCATAAAATTTAAATCTTTTGAAATGGGTTACATAACTTGCTGCAAGTGCAGAAATGGCTTGGCATACATGTTTAATGGTTTCACCTGTGGTGATGCTTGAGGGCAACCTCCAAGCCTTAATGCTGAACTCTAATTAGTGTAGACAAGATCACAGCACTGGATTTCAAGGGAATGCAAGATAACCTGCAGACAAATTACCACTGAAGTAACATGACAGGTCTTGACAGTATGTTCAAATCATTCACAGAAAAAAATACATCCAGCGACTCCAACATTTTGTAATATTTTGGCTACCAAAACATTTTGCACCCAATAGGTAGCTAGACTTCCGGATAAGTACAGAAGTGGCACTGTGGCTGGAGGGTTTATGGTAATTCCATAAGCAGCAAAGTGTCTCTGTAAAGGAGAGATAAACAGCTAGTAATCCTCATAATTCCCCACTGATAGCCTATCCATCTCTGCTATAAATTAGAAAGCCCAGAGATTAGGAAGGCTAGGCAGGGTGTAGCTCACAGCATTAATCACAGTATTAGGACAGCAGCGTGCTTGAATTCTGTGTCCAAAGGGCTGGTTTTTCTCTCTAGGTTAAAGTGACATAATGTAGTCTGGAATACATATTGATCAAACTGCCAACCCAATGCAGAGATGGTTTTACAGAAGACACTGTTATACACTTCTTTAAACTCAGCTATCAACTGCAGACTTGGGAATAACACATTAATTTTCGCTGTGAGTGCTGTAGCCATGATTTTGTAAGCTCTTCAAGTTTCCAAATTAAGATTTTTTTAAAATGTGTTTAGCATTATTTAGATGGAATTAGGGTCAGTTTGTCCTCAAACCCCTTGGTACTGGGAGGAGATTTTGCAAATGCTGCTGATTTTTTGGAATCTGCATGTGACTGTACAAACTGCACTGGCAATGTTGTCATTGACTGTGTGCAAATTCCTATTTAAATGTAAAGTGTGAATGGGCACCTTTAAAAATTAGAAGTTAGTTACTAGTTTTCAGAAACATATGGTTGAACTACATACATTTTATCAGAAATTTTCTTGATAATAACATTTCATTGTGGTGGTAGTCAGAATGAAGAACTGTGGTTGACCTTCATAATAGTCTGGCATATATTCCAAATCCTATACAACATTTGGTACCTAATTCCACATGTGGATATTTTAGTCCTCTCCTTTTTATCAGCTACATTTTATGTGTTCAGATCTCTGCTCCCTCACTCCAAAGTCCTTTTGAATATTTTCATGATAATTGTACTCTGGGAATGTAGTTGATGTGAGCATTATTGTCACTTCAGTCTTTTGAGTGCATCTAGTTCAATAAACTGTTGCTTGAGGAACAGTTTTGAGGAAGAGTAAGTCTTTTTTAAAACTGACAGTGCATCAACAAACTCTTTATTCGTGCATGCACGGTAGCAGTGTACAAGGCTTTTGAGATAGTGAAAGTGTTTCCATCATTTTGTATGTTCTCGCTTTGGAGTGACGATAGAGTTTCTGGTTTTGCAGTCATGAGAAAGGTTAAATGGGAATTTCTAGAGAAAGGAGCTCACTAACTACAATATGAAAAATGTTTGCTCAGCAAAGGCAGAAGAACACTTTAACGCATGTTCATAGGGGAAAAAAAAAGAGCACTGTATCTAAAAGGGCCAGAATTGTAGGGAAAACAGAAGATTTTGTTTAAGTGTTTGTAGTATTGTGAAAGAATGTGAATTGACATTTGATTATTAAAAACTAATAGGAGACTAAGAACAGGTATTGTCAAAAGAAGCACCATTTTATCATTAGCACAGAGTAATTTAGACTCAGCAGATACTGTAGCAAAGCTGAAGATTCACATAACTGCAAATAAATGTCTGCAAGATGACATCATTAGACAGAAGTCAGTCCCAGAGAGATGTTCATGAAAAGGCAGTTAGAGCAAATAGACCCTATAGCGTAAATGTAAAGTTCACAATTGGAAACTGTGAAAGATGAAGCAAAACGCTAATCCACGAAGCGCAGAAACTTCCAGCAAAAGGTAAGATGTGTAAGGTATAAGTGGAAAGATGTTTTGCAACACAGACAGATCCAAAAGGGGATGTTAGCACTGGGTAACAGCAAAGAAATGCATCTTCAGCAGCATACAGCATGTCTTTATATGCAGCTAGCTTTGGAAGAATTTTCACAAAACTTAAGATGTCAGCATGTTAGGAATAATGGTCTGATCTACCCTTCCAGCGGACAGATGTTTGAGAAGAGCAGTGGAGATTTTCAGGCAGCCTTTTAAATTGTATTAGTGGACTCTTCTACAGCATATCAGTCAGTCACCACGGTTTGTGTCTGGACCACAACCAGCAGAGTTTCTGATGGGAAAGCGAATAAGGACCCTTGCATTTGTAGTAGTTGTTAACTTGAAAAGAAAGAGCTACTCAACTGAACATGAAGGAAACTAAACCAAAGGTTGGTGTTGATTCTTTGAACTGTTGGGAAAACTGGCAGAAACCATTAGGTAACGATGGGAATTCTATAAATAATTTTAGAAAGAGGTGCACTTCAATCTTTATTATTTTCCAGGACACCCAGGAGAAAATTGTGTGCCTGATGGTGTGGTATCGGGAAGTAAAATTCTCACGTCCTTTTCTTCCTCAGAGAAACTCAACAAGGGTGAGAATACACTTTGAACAGCTGTTCAGACCCCTCTTTCCCTTCCAAAGTACTTTTAGGAAGAAAACCATGTAGTATCACTTATGGCCATTTCAGTGCAGATAAGTGAACATGGTATTTAGGCCTATGGATCTGAGGCAGAAGAATTATTATAATCCAATGTATTTGTATGTCTGTAACAGTACTGGAGTGCCTGATTTGTAGGTCCATTATATTACAAATTATTCAGCAATACATAGTCAAAGCAATGCTGCCGTTAGTTCCATGGTATCCTCAGTTCTGAGCACTTTGACAAATTTGACTAAATGTCTTGTTCAAGACACCCTTGAGTTGAGGAACACTAACGTAGTCTTCCTCCGTAACCACCTATGGAAAGTCTGCTTGATTTTATTTGGTATCACATAGGAATTCTGTAGTTAGAAAGAATGCAGGCTTTTGGGGGGGAGTATTCTGCGGTTTTAACCACTAATCAATCCTTTTCTTTCTGTAATCTCTTGCCCTGTTCACTCTGTATTTTTCCAGGTTCAGCATAAAATAGGAAAGGGTACTGTAGATGTCATGCTCTTCGGCTGTGCAGTTATGTTTCATTGACTAGAAATGACAGCCACAGACTGTCCAAAATAAGACGGGGCCATTGGGAAGATGTGTCGTCATGTAGTTGTAAAGAGTATTATAATGATCAACAGAGGGCACAGTAAGCTTACAGAAGCAACAGTATGGTGTCCCGTACCTTTTCAGACCTTGTTTCATTAACCTTTCTGAAGTTATTTTGGGCAGTTCTGATAATTTTATTAGTCTCAGTAGGCTCCGTGGTTGCTTTTGATTTATTTCTGATCCCTCAATTTGGTCACTTTATTGCAGTGTAGCAGTGATGGATATATACATTGCTTTTTTGTTCACAACAATATTGGCAGCTTGTTGTAGGTGCCTGCTTGAGTAACTAGTTGGCAGTGATTTAGAGATGTTCGTCTTGCTATTCTCTATCAAAAAAATACCTTTTTATCTGAAGCTGAATCAGTTCTCTCTTTTGATTAGCCCTAAGAAAGGAGAAAAAGAGAGACTAACTGATGAAACTTTTTGGAGTAGAGTGACAAACACTGACTGCACAGATGCTCACGCTGTCATGGCTGGAAACAGACCTGGTGAGACATGACTTCTTTTGTGCAATTTGGTGGTGCCTGAGCTAACAAGTCCTACCAAGACATCCATGCTGCTTCGAGAGACTTCAACCATTGCATGTACAGCGGTGCTGAGCTGTGCCATGTGGATTTGTGGCTCAGGTTACAGATAACGGCCCCATTGGCTGATACTGGCACACCTTCAGTTCTTGTTATAAATATCAATTTCATTTTCTGATAGCAGTGGTTAAGTTGAAAGGAATCATTTTTGGTGAGCTTAAGACATGTTGAGGATATCCAAATGTTGATACCAGTCCTGTAAACTTAGGAATGAAGTGTCTTGTGTTAGTTCAAATGAAGCTACAAACTTTTCATAAACTTGAAATACAATAAAGGCTGTGTGACCTTTTATTTAACTGACCCTTTGAGAGCACAGCTGGAGAACACGGAGTTGACATTTACATTTACACCAAGCTGGAATACTATACCAGATACTTAGCTAGATAGTTGAGCTGAATTCTTCAGTGTAATATGGCTGTGGACCTCACTGTAACATAACTACCGTGAAGGGAGAGGAAGGAGTGTCACTAGGTAAGTGGTTAGTATTTATATGCCAGGAATAAATAAATTGAGCAAGCAAAATGTTTTAGAACATGTCAAAATCTGCAGACATTTATTTATGTAAAGCTATATGTCAGACTGTAGTTGCTAAAATGATGTATATACATTGGGAAAGGTTATGTTGCTTCTAGGGGATACGATAGTGCTTTGAAGGCCCGGGAAACACCTGTGAAAAGGAATTACATGTATTACTAAGGGTGACTGCATTAAATCTGGTGCTCAAAGTCATTAAAATATAGAATAAAAATTCCTTCCTAATCAATGTGCTTACTGAGTACTTTCTAACAGCTTTGCACATATAATGGCATTTATTTTCCAGAAAACGCAGTCAAACAGTATAGGTCGCATCCTGCTATGCATTTATATTAGATGATAATGGTAGTTTAAAAAGTGTTTCCAGTAACACTGTAGATGTTTTTCAGATTAACAGCAGGCAGTCTAAAACTTTTCTTCTTTGAGCCTCTTGCTTTGTTGTTAGGTTCTATCAGAAAGTCCTCACGTCTGGACTGTGAAGAGACCCTGCTGTGACTGGATAATTTTTGTGCATAATTTTTGGACTCCTCTTTCTTGAAAGAGGTTGTCTTTTCTAAATTGCTGAGTCAGGTGCTTTATTAGCAGAATCCCCTTCAGAAAGTTGCGGAGTCATTCCTGTATTTGATGAAGTTTGTTAGGTTTTCTCTTCCTCTCCCAGTGTGTTGTCAGCATGTTTGTCTTTTCCACCTTCTTCTTATGCAGTTCTCATTCCCGTGATTCCCTTGAGCCTCACACTGTGGAAAATCTATTGTATGTTGGTTGCATTTTGCCTACTATCCTGAAAATAAAGAGGTATTTTTGTCAGGTAGTAGTGTATAACATTTCTTGAAGGACAGTGTGGCTCTGCCATGCAGAAAGAAGTCAACGCACCCAGTTTGCATCTTGGACAAGTCAGAACTCCACCCAATTTATCCCTTTATAACCAGCGTATGGTAAAGCAGGGAAACTGAGGTATACGCACATTGGCCTCTTGTCCAGAGTGGAAAGCAATGATTTTCACTGAAATGCTTAATCTCTTCTCCTTTCATTTCCTGTCAACTGTTTGCCATATTGAATTTTACAAGATAAAATGGATTTTTTTTTCAGGTACTGGAAAGCTCTTCTACTAGTTGAAGGTATTTTGAGGCAGGAAAAAAAAGGGAAATTAATAACACTTGGTGGTATTTTGGCTTACTTTGAGAAATGCCTGATTCTGCAAACATTAAAAAAACTTGAGACTGATTTCAGCTGGGACTTCATGTGTGACATTATGAAATCGGGTGGGGGGAATGTTTGTCTTTGCTTCCTGGAGAAGCATCATTTTTGACACTATTACGTTGTCTATTATTTTGTAGATGCTAAATTCCTTACAACAGTACCATCTGCAAGCAGTAAGCTTCAGGATGCTGGGAAAAAAGCAAACTGTAATAAAAGGTGGTCTGAAATGAAGAAGATGTGTTAAACAGAAAGGGTGCTTTAGGTTATAAATATCCTAATTTAGTTGTGTGTACTCTAAATTGTCGTTGTAGTTCAGCTCAGGAAGGCTAATTTTTCATGCTCTAAGACTAGGCACAAGTCAGCCAGTGCTGAATTCTCAGGGTATAATTCTGCTCAGGATTGTGGATAGGTAGTTACTGGAGAAGTCAGAAAACCGCATATGCGACTCCATAAGCAGAATTTGCCTTTAGTTGCAAGGCTTGCCTTAGTCAGTGTCATAGGAGATAGCATCGCATCTCAGGCACGAAAATGTGACTGTTTAATGTTGGAGACAGATCTCACGCTTAAGCCTGGAATCTGAAGTATAACTGTTGCTTGTTTTTATTTTAGCAGGGAAAAAGAGCAATAATCCCAACTGGCAGTCCAAAAATAACCAGATTGGAGGGTGGAAGGAAAAAGAAGGAAAAGGGAAGAGAAAAATGGAGAGGTAAATTGTTATTCTGTAGCCACAGTTCCCTTGCAAGGAGGAACAAGGAGGCAGCGTTTTATCAGGGCTACGTGGAAATACAGTGTTTCAGTGGAGTATGGTGACTCTGCAAACAAGGAGCAGAGACGCCATTGCTACGCCACAGCATTTGAAATAGTTAATGAGATATGTGGGAGAGAAAGGGGAGCACACCATCTCCGGTTCTGTTCTGGAGATGTTAATATCTTGTGGTCAGTTGTCTCATAAATTTCCACAAATACCTTCTGCATAATGGACTGTTACTGTTTCTAGTAATTCACTGTAATGTTCTCTCTCCCCGTTTCTTTGGTAAGCCCTCGTCTCACATAAATAGTTCTAGTCTAGGCGATTCAAGCATTGGGGAAAGACTGATTCTTTGCAATGAAAGGTGGTGCTGGAGCAGCAGATTCTTATTTGTCGTTCAGCTTTCCTTGATTATCAGATTATTGGGTGTTGTGGATGCTGTGAGATAATGGCATGTTTAGGCCTTGATATGCTGATACTGTGCATTTTCTTCACATTTGTGCAAATGATAAACCTCAGCCCCAATGGAAGGAATGTTATGAGTCTTGAGATGCATTCTGGCATTTTTTTCTGACTGAGAAGTGAGCTGTGATATGGTGTTATTTGGGAACTGGAAATGTGAAGGGAGAAAAGTAGAAAATATGAGACTCTGAAAGTGCTCTGAATCCACTCTTGTTGTCTATTGCTTTTTTCCTCATGAAAACAAATTTAAATATTTTCTTCCTGAACATTTTAAAAATTCAATATATTCTTCCTGGAAAGTACTGCTGCTAGGTGTTACATAGGCTGCCTTTTTTAAGATTGGAACCATAAATACAACACAGTGGGGTATTTTAGCAGTAATGTGTAATATTTTTTAATATTCTTTTCTCTAATTTTATAGCTTTGTTTTATATTATATGTGTGGAACTTGGACCCTTTCTTCTAAATTTTGTATTAATGATTGGAGTAAAAGTTCCTAGTTTCCTCTGGCCGTTTTTCTCTCCTATGCTGTAAAAGAATAGATGGCAACATGTAATGATATTCCTTCTAAGCTGAGTGATCTAGAGAAGGCTGAAATAACCCAGGGTCCACTCAAAGACCACAAATGCTGCTTGTTTTTTTTATTGCAGAAGCAAATGCAGAGTCCTGTGTCTGGGCTGGGATAACCCCGTGCAACAGCACAGACTGGGAGGCCAACTGTCCAGAAAGCAGCTTTGTAGCCCCTGGAGATGTTCATGGACAACAATTTGTGCATGAGTCTGCAGTGTGCCCTCGTAACAAAGACAGGCAATCATGTCCCAGGCAGTGTTAGCAGGCATAACCAGCAGGTCCTTCCCCTCTATTTGGCACTTGCGAGACCACATTAGGACAACTATGACCAGTTTGGGCTTCCCCAGTAAAAGAAACACATTGACATGCTGGGTCAAGTCCAGCACAGAGCTACCAAGGTGGTCACGGGGCTGGAGTACATCTGAGGTTGTGCAAGGTGAGGCTGAGAGAACTGGGTTTGTTCAGCCTTGAAAAGAGATGGCTGATGGGAAGTCTTATTGCTGTCTTCAGATACCTGGGGTATAAAGGGAAGACAGAGCCAGACTCAGAGGTATGTAGTGAAAGAACCAGAAGCCACAGACAAAATGAAGCCCAGGAAATTCTGACTAAATAGTTGAGGTGGGGGGAAATTACCAGAGGTAGAATCACTGGAGCAAATGTCCAGTGGATCTCCATCCATAGAGGTACACAGAACTCAGCTGGACTTGCTTTGAGCTGGATGCTTGGACTAGACGCACTCTGGAGATTGCTGTCAACTTTACATGGTTCTGTGTATACTACAAGAGGACAAGAGGGCGAGATAAATTGGATTTCCAACAGGGCTATGCAGCATAGGAGGCATCTCCTTAGTTAGAATTGTATGAATATTTGTGGGTTGGGGTTTTGTGTGGGTTTTTTTGTTGAAACACTTCTGGCTCTTACTTTTGCCTTACCTTACTTGAGGACACTTCTATAGTTTCTCCTTTTAAGATCAGTTTTGATTATTTGTATGTTTGCTAGAACTGCAGTGATAATAGTAAATCTTCTTTCTTCTAATAACTGTAGCAGCTGATAAAGACCTTAATGATCCAATACCCCATTTCTTTGTAAGCTTTGATCAGTGAAGTACATAACGAAATCGGGTTTTTTAATTATTCTGGTTTGGGTTTAACTTGGATACTCTCTGTAAATAGTAGAGATGATTTATACTTTTCTGTGTCTCAGTTTCTGCTTCAGGCTCTCGGAAAGCTCCAGCAGATATGAAATGGTTATGAAAGGTTATAACAATATTTAGAAGGTTCTTTTCAGAACCATGATCCTAGAAACTTGTTTTACGCGTAGTGATTTTAAGTTCTGCAGGACAAGATAAAAAGATACCAGTCTTCCAAACAGCTGAAACACAGTGTTAATCCAGTCTCTGATGGCATTACTTTGAAAGAGGAAAGCAAAAAATAAATTTTGTGCAGCTTTACTTTAAATCACTCACTTGCTTTGAACCCATTTGCAAAATGTTCTTTACCCTCTGGAGGCTGCTTTCATCGACCTTGAGAGCTGAATTTGCTCAGCAGTTCACCTGCTTTGAGCCCGTATCGACTGGGCAGCTGTCCAGCTAACAAAAAGAATCTCCCAAGTAAGGATTTCCACGTACCGATGCCACTCTTCTGACTCAGATGGTTTCTTTATTGCCACATGTCAGTCAGTTGCACGTGTGGGTTTTGCACCATGTTTGGGCCTCTCCTTTCAGGAAGGGCGCTCGGCGTCTCCTCTGAGCTCACTTGAGGACTGTTCATTCCTCCTGTAGTAGTCTCCCAGTATCCCTCTTTTCCCAGGAGCCCTTAAAGCAGGGTGTGAGCTGCATGAGCAATTCCGATGGAGGCAGCTCGTCCACTGATGCAGGAGCTGTACGCCACTGCTATGCCCCATCAGATCAGACTCCGTCCGTGTGTGTGCAGGTGAGATGCCAAGAAATATGTTGTCACTGCTGAACCGGTTGATCCCACTTGCAGTTTGTTCCCTTTGCAAGCGGTCTCTGGCAGGCAGGCCACCAGGAACGAAGGGCAGGGTTTAGCCTAGCAGTGGCTGCCCTCCTCTCAAGAGGAGGAGTGCAGGAACCCCAGTGCACGTGTTGTGCAGAGCCTATGGACTGGACCCGGTGCAATGTCTGCGTCCACGCTTGCCGAAGCCCCGGCTTCTCAGGACCACAATTGCAGCTGCGTGCATCTGTGGACTGGTGTGTGGAGAAGATGCGGTCACTTCACCAATGATGGCCTGGATAGGCTTTTGGTGTAGCGGGTGTGAACTGTGTGACCTCAGCCTGGTCAGATGCTGAAGGCAGCAGTCAGGCACTGCACTCTACACTGCTTTGCTATTTTGCAATTTTTTTCATTAAGTAGCAATGGAAAGTGCTTTTGGTCCTGCTCCCGCTCCCACTAGAGTCTGTTGGTGGTGCTGGAAAAAGAGATAGCTCGTTCACCCAGTTAGTATAATTTGGATTATCCTGAGAAAGGGGGAGCAAAAGAAAGAAAATTGAAAAAGTGAACTGAATGGAGGGAATGTCTTGCAAAAATAAAGTCTCTTTGTGTGACTTTAGTAGCTTGGATAAGTTGGAATTACAGTTTTTAAATAGTAATTTAAAATTAAGCTAATATTAAGTTCATATATAATCAGTCCTTAAAAGTATGTTAACTAGTATTATAGTCAGAGAAACGCTCATGAATTGCCAGCTTCTTGAAATGTATATACCTCCTATGAACTACCCAGACTGCTGTAAAAGAATTGTGTCATCAGTTTGGCCAGCTGACAAGGCATATGGCAAATTCTTTTATGATGCCTGTTATCTGTAATGATAGCTGTTTGTGTGGCTGTGCTATTCACTGAGCGAGGGTTAGAACACTAGTGCGGCAGTTCCTACCAAGTGGAGCAAACCGCAAAAGAACAAAAAAAAAAAAAAAAAAAAAAAATTGAAGACCAACGTTTTAGAAATGTGAGAAGAAGAAAAGCAGTGCAGTCGCCGAGGGGAGTTTCTATAGCAGCAGCAATCTGAAGCATCCAGGCACGTTGCCAAGAGCTCCAGTAGGTTGTTAATCAAAACTTCTAAGTCTCCTGCCAATCCAAGGCTCTCAGCATCTGAAGGGAAAACTGTCACATAATGATGTGATACTTAACTTCCATAAATAAACTTTTAATTTTTTTGGTGAGGAGTATTCTTGTCCTAAGCAGGTTTTTCTTTTTTTATTTTTCACTCTATAAAAATATCCCTCCCATTGGACTTATGACTGAAGTAATATATTTTTATACATTAATACATTTAATTTTTAATAAACATACAGGATACTTTCTGATACCCGAGAGAATAGATTCTCTTTTATTGTCTGCAATTAGATGTTCCAGTAGTAATATGCAAATCCTATAATTCTTCCTGGAAATGGAGCAAGGTGGTATTGAGAAGATTAAACAGGTGTCTGTGTAAAGCAGACACTTTAATTGCAATGTGAAATTTAAGTAAACGCAGTATAAGTGCTCCAGTTATCTACACAGTTAACAATAATATATAGCGTTGCTTCAGGCATTGAATTAACTGAAAAATAATGTCAGCCGTTTCCTGTTTATAGGGGTAGTTGGTTTCTTAATATTATCACACAGTAGGCATTTTTTTTCAGCTGACACTGACAAATCCCGTTATCTAGGAAACGTTTTTATTGTGTAATCCTAGCAACGGTGAAAGCCAAAGTGATTTCGGTCTTTTCCATCTAAATTTTCTGGGTGATGGATTTTTCAGTTCATGAGGAGGAGGAGTAGAAGGCGGCAGGACATAAATGCAAGTGTGCTCTTTGGCATGGTTTCCTCATCCCGCTGCTCACCTGGCAGACCCTCGGCGGTCCCAGTGAGGATGCCGGCGAGAAGCAGGAGGGAGGCCAGGAAGCAGCAGCGTAACCACGGGCCATTCATATTGGGAGCATTCCCCAGCACCTCCATTCACTATTTGCTCTGCCGATGGTGGGGTCAGTGTTAATTTACGTGGTCTGGCATGTTTTGAGGGGAAATTTGCTGTTAAGGAAATGGCTGAGAGTGCACGGGGATGCTGCCGAGCTTGGAGAGCTGTGCTTTTGTAGAGCTGTGCTGCCATAGAAACTGAGAGACTATACGTAAGCGTTGGCTTTCCATGTAAATAGCCATAATTGCCTTTGGCCTGCATAAATCTTGGGAGAGAGAGAGAGATTTATGGGGCTCAGGAGAGGAGAAGTTCCCTCCCCCATGACCCTATTTCCCAAAAATACCATATGCCAACAGGATTCTTTTAAGGGAACTGTTAAGAGTATTAATGAAACAGAGCATCCTGTGTTTTTTGCAGAATAACCCATGTGAGTTGATTTGGAGAAGAGCTTTCACCAGTATAGTTTTCAGCTTGTCAAAATGAAGTAGAGGAATTTGACATGGAAGTATAATTCTGTGTATTGCTTTATAGGTCTCAAATTTCACGTTATGGTTATTATTTATCTGCTGTATTTCTGCTCACCAGAATTCCAGATATTGGCAGTAGAGTAGTTAATACCGTAAAGATCCCTGTGTGACACAATAAATCAGTCTGTTACGGGCCAGAAGGCATACTTAATGGCCGTAGGCACAATTGATGCAAAGTAATAAACCTAAGAAGCTGGTACATATGAACTGAAATACTTCCAATGCAATAGGGACACTCTTTAATTCATAGTAGCTTGGCTTTAGTTTAGTTTGCTAGATTTACACTGTAGCTATGTAAGAAGTATACGGCTTGTCTTGGTACACTCGCTAGTTTAGAGTGCTGAAAGAACCTACATATTTTAATGCAAATACAGGATGAATAAAACCAAGGCTAACAACTTCAGATTTCTTGAAAATGAAGCTTTACCTGAGGGCCAATAAATTAATTTCACTGTTTTTGCCTATGTGACAACCCTCCTGAAAGGTGCAGCTACGCTTGTCAAACATGGGGTGGCTGTCGATGTAGGTAGGTGCAAGATGGCATTAATCTAGTTAAGTAAAGTGACAGCTTTGAACACCATGAGTTTCAGTGCATGCTGGAGACCCTGACCCACTCAGAGTAGAGAGTGGTCTTGCAGAGCCTGTGGTGGAGCGTGTTTGGCAATGAATAAAGTGCTGTTAGTGATTGCATGCAAGATTCATTTCCCCATTTGATTTGGACATTTTAGCTGTCTGAAAACTGAGCATCTAGTCTGAGACACTGTATGGGTCCCTTTTGTAGCCACTGGAAGAGCGCAGATACAGCTTGTCTTAACATGTGCTGAATGTCACATTCGGAATATGACTAGCCAGAGTATGCTTTTATGTACTGCAGTCCGTCACAGGCCCCCCACGAGTGGTATGTGTCTTCATGCCTTCTGCTCTTGCTTCAGTAACGATGATCGACAGGTCACTTTTTGAAAGAAAAGAGAAGAACTGTATTGCAGTTTTGTGTTCAGGATAGACTGCAAATTGTAATTTTAAACCCAAATCTGTCAGTCTTTTATGTAACAGCCACAGTCTAAATCATGCTCGTGATACTGGCAGTCCACTTCTACAGCCATAAATTGTTGATCTGCTTCATGCAAATATTTCGCCCTTTCTGAATTATAGTAAAATTATTTGCTGTCTAGTTCTTTTTCATACATTGTGTCATACAAGATACTTTGTTAAAAATGGTAAAGGCAGACTTGTTGAAGGGGTTTGAAAGACAGAAACTCTGTAAGAGAGTTCAGACTTCTAGGTGATACTGGGCTGATTAATTTGTGAAGACCGCTTCTTCATGGTGGTCGTCTTCATTTTCACTTTTTCATGGAAACAGAAAAAAATAATTCGTACAGAAGTCTGAAGTTTTTTGGATCCTTTTCAGTGGTGTTTTTCTAGAAATCTGATTACAAAATTATCAGGAAGGTGTTCTCAAGTGTTATCCCTGTAAAAGAACTCTTTCTTTTGCAACAATGGATTTTTAATGATAAAGGTGCTTCATACTGGACCTGTTTTAATATAATGCAGTAACCCCTGTGAACTTTAAATGTGACTTAAATTGCTACTTCTTTTTTTTTTTCTTTTTAATCTAGGGGAAACTGATGGTTTGATTTTCAGTTTTAAACAGCTGTTCCTTTTATGAGATGTGTAGTGAGTTACAAATGTAAATTTTGTCTAGGAAAAGTACACGAATTTTCTATAGCAATTGGTCCCCTGGCATTCTACCCCAGAATGGGGATAAAAAAGGACATAAAGGCTGAAGGAAGAACGTACCTTTGATATCAAACGTGGGTTGGTTTTAATGTGACAATTATTGCAGACCCTTGAATGATCAGATTTTTAAGGGCAATCTTATACACACTGTGGCAGCGTCAGGAAGGAGGAGTGTGGGAAGGGCTGGAACATCACTGGGCATCAGTCACTTCTGTCACAGGTGTTTCCAGCTCTTCTGTGAGGATGGTAGAAACAAATATGTCACTGTAATCCTTGGCTATAGGAAAAACAAGTTTTGTTCTGAGACCCACATTTACAGTCATCACTGATTCATATCATTGTGTTACACATTTCAGCTGGGCTCCTATTCCCATAATTTGTACTAACAAGAAAATGAGTCTCTTCTCTGAATCGCATTTAATATACCATTTCTGTTTTTCACATTCAGCCCACATGGTGCTATGTCTGAATAAAAGCAGATTGGCTTCCTTTTTTATTCAGACACCCTGGCTAACCCTTATGTACATAAAAGAACTACATCAAAGTTACCACCCACTGAACATACACATTTTTTTTCATGAATCATGTCCAATTCCTGTTTAAAAGAAGCTGCTTAAGGGATTGGGTAGCTTCTTCACATGTTACGCAGATTCCTTCCCACTTTACAGATTCAGCAACAGCTATTGTTGGGATCTAAAGAAGACATTTTCCTACCAATTCAAGTGAAATATTAGTCCTGCTCCATAATAAGCTTAGTGAGTATTTACTGGGTACTGAGGTAGTAAAGAACCACTAGAGATCTTGAGTGGAATATAAATAGATTACCTTTTATTGGATCTCAATGAGAGGAAGCTGAGAAATATGCCAGCTGTTTAATTATTAACATTCAGTATAAATCAATAGCAAAATAGCCTTTGATGGTGATCTTCAAAAGGGTTTAATCATTACTCCCCTTAGATACAGAAAGTAAGCCTGAGCACTGGGGGTTTAGCCTATGTTTCTCTTAACTGTACCAGAAGGTTACCACTGTGATGTTGCGTTGACATTAATAGCAATAATTAAGATAGCACCAGTCATTTAAACATATTGGCATTTGGGGCCTTATTTTTACCACATGGTACGCCTGGGTAATTCCTGAAGCACAGATGACAGACTAATGAACAATATTCACTTAAATCCCATTGAAATTAATTAACTTGCATAGTAGGACTGTCTGTAGATTTTGGGCCCGTGTGGTGCACGTGCACGGCACAGAGTGAAGTCGAACAAGTTTAAGGTTCTGCCTCAGAGTGGTGTTCCCCTGCCGCCTGCCAGGGTAATGATGAGCACACAGGGTCATGGAGCCTTCACCGGTCTGCTTTCACAGTTTGAATTTGTACATTTGGTTTTGCATTTTATTTGATGTTACAGAAAGATATGGTACGTAAGCCCCCGGAGAGTGTATTCCCTAGTTTGTATACAAAAGGTATTCTAAGTGTAGTGGGGTTGGGAGGATGTGTGGGATGCGAAGCAGGTTGGGGCAGGAGGAGAGCAGTTTAATGCAGGAGCAAGTGGCATTGAGAGAAAAGAGTAACTTTATAGTAGAAAGTACAGAGTAAGGTTTGCCAAACTTTCTGGCTCTTGAAGCCATGCTGCAATGAATTCGAGAGACACAGCTTCCTGATGGATTCCCTATAGCTATCCAAAATAGGATCTTCCGCCATTCCTGACATAAGTCCCACTCCCTCATTCTGTATTTCTGCTTCTTCAACCAGCTCCATGTCCTCCCACCTTCCGGCTGCTCTAACTCTGTATTGCCTGCCCTGCTTCTCATCCCTAACGTACAAGCTGTACTCATACCAGGTTGCCAAGCCTCCAGAACTGCCCCCGCCTCTAAGCTCTCTTCTTACGACCTGTTCAACATCTTATCAGCAAGATGTTGGAGGGTTGGAAGATGGACTTAAGGCTGCAGCTAGAGCTGTGCTTTGAATACCTGTGGCATCTCTGCAGTCATTAGCTAGTCTCTGGCTCTGAGATCTTGTCTGCTAGCCCAAGGTGCTCAGCCTGGTCCGTGGTCTGCCATGCATGCATGACCCTGCTGTCAAAAGAGCTCTGGTAGGAAGGCGCTCCTTGCAAGCTGCATCCCAGCACTGTGCTCCCCACTTTCTCATGTTGGCCATAGTGCCTACAGTCAGGTGATGGTTTGGCATGAGAATCCTGCTTTGTATACGGAGTCTTTTGGGGCAGAGGAGGGGTGGGGAGGGTGGCAGCTGGTGTCTATGGGCCACGTTGGCTAGTAATCCAGCTGGTGGCTAGATTTCCTTTCAGTGTCACCCAGCAACTTGGAGGTGGGTTTACTGCTGAACTCATTACGCCATCTGGTTTGCCTCATGGGTCATGTAAAAACATTTATCACCCACTGGGTTTTCTGATACGTTTTATATTTTTTATGATGATGCAATCTAAACTGAACCAGTATATGTAACTGTTGATATAGTCAGTTATATTACCTTTGCAGCTCTGGCAGATACTATTTAAGCTATAGCTTATGTTGTTATTTTTTAATCCATCTGTTTCATGGGGTTAGATAGGAAATATTTTCATGGGGTAGTTTGAGACTCTGATCCGCAAAAACCTTATTTTTAAGTTCGTGTGCCTTACACCGGATGTGCAATTTGCTCAGCAAGATTGCTTTTCCTTTAGTTGTTTTCTGGTGTATTGACACTGGTCATAGGAAGAGATTTGTTTTTTTCTTTTGGTAAACAAACCTCTAACAGCCACGGTAAAAAATACAGGAATGCAGTCTTTTCTTCCTTCCCTTACATGCCTGTACACATGCTTTGCTATTGCTTCAATTCAATAAATAAGTGGACCTCTTCCACTGATCACACCAGCATGTATTGTTTGGTGTGGGGTTAATGATACACACTTACTGCTGTTTTACTGCCTGTTGACAAGTCAACGTGAGCCAGTGCAAACTCTATCTCAGCAGCTTCGGAATTTGAGCTTTATTGCCTGCTTTCAAATGTGCATCTGCCTCTTGGAAGTACAAAGTACTTCTGCCAGGATGGCAAGATTTTATACACCGATCATCTTACCATAATCTTACAATAATAAATCTTCCAAATAAACATTCTCCTCTAGCAGTCCTTCTAATGTACATGGCGTTTGCTAAGGAAAACGGTTTAGTCCTATGAATCATTCTATTAGAGTTGTATCATTTTTCAACAGGGGAAAATCAGAGAATTATTCATTGATACAGAATAACATGAAATGAAATCCAGTTTCTTTTTTTTTTATCATTATCTTAAATTTCACTGTTTAAAAAATATTTTTTTCAGTACTTCTGTTCATTAAGTCCTACTTGGAACTGACTTGTCTTTACCATTCTGTGCCCTTTGCTTTTTCCTTTTAGGCATTTTTACTACAGATAACGTCATATTTTAGTTCAACTTATTTATAGGATATTATTATGCTGATAATTACACAGCATTTTTTAAATCCCACATTGGGTCACTAAAGTGACAAAGCTGAACAGCGAGTCATCTGGGAAGACATATTACTGGTGGGTTCTTGAAACCTTCCAAACTGATGAAGTGAATTCACAGGTAGATTTGCTTTTTCACTTGTATTTCCTGAAACAGTACTTTTGAGCAAAGTAGTGTAGTGACTTGCCACACACATTTTTTCGGTTTGTATCATTTGATCAGGCAAGCTCATTTTACTGAAAGGCTTGATAAATAGTACCCAATATAATCCTAATTAGCCTAATCACTGAGAGCTGGAGAAGTTCCAGCTGCAAGGGGTTAGTTTAACAAATGCATCTTACCCCAACGATGGCCAAGCAGGTCTTGAACTCTATAATACAAAAGGTGAAGATCAGTCGATGGAATAGTACAAGTTGTTGTTTTTCGATAAATGATTGTTAATGGAACTGTATTTCAGAACCTAAAAATATGGTATTCAAATTGGCCATCATCCTTTATGAAAAAGAACCATTTTCATATCCTCAAATATTTAACAGTCTGTGACTCAGCCAATTATCATCTGAATCGTTTCGTTTCATTTTGTATCCTGGAACTGTACAACTTAAGGAAAATTGTGCTATTTTAGAGGAAAAATGCAAGAACAAATCTTACAGGAAGTGTTCCTCTGTGGAACGTGACTCCTCAGTTTATGCCCTGTTACATAAACTTTTTGCCTTAAGGATGCTCTGTTTCTTTTTTCAGCACACCTGAAAAATTGCTTTCATGCATTATATCTTCTCAGGTGCTTGCTGATATTCAGGATACCATCTAGTTTAGCGAATATGTTTTTGTTCTGGTTGAACTATTCACCGGATTTCTTTGTTCTTTTTTTTCCCAGTCAATCTCTCTTCCTGGGGTCTGTAGGAGTATGAAAAAGGTGTCCCTTTCCTTGGCAATCACCAGCATTGCATTGGCGGTACCAAATTTCCATCAGCTTTTGTTACTGGAGTTCTGGCATGCTGTTATGGCTGTTAAAACAGGATTGATTCATATGCTTTTCTTTGGGTTTTTTCACATGCTTGTGGAAAGGTTTACCTCCTGGTATAGCCTATTTATCCTTTTTTTAGCTGGTGCTAAACCAGTTGTATCTTGATTAATCCAATATCCATGTCCATGAGGGGACAAGGGGTAACAGTTTTAAACTGAAACAGGGTAGATTTCGATTAGATATTAGGAAGAAATTCTTTACTGTGAGGGTGGTGAGACACTGGAACAGGTTGCCCAGAGAAGTTGTGGATGCCCCATCCCTGGAAATGTTCGAGGCCAGGCTGGACGAGGCTTTGAACAACCTGGTCTAGTGGGAGGTGTCCCTGCCCATGGCAGGGGTGTAGAACTAGATGATCCTTAAGGTCCCTTCCAACCCAAACCATTCTACAATTCTATGATGTAAATCTGAAGTGTGAAAATGAAAGTGGTGATTTTATTTAACTTGAGCTGAGAATTAAGTGTCTAGTTAAAGCTGGTTGTTAAAGGTGTAGGCAGTGGTGAGAAAAAGACATTCATAAAGGATGATTCTTCCCATTTCAAAGTACTTTAATAATTTAGAGAAGTCAGGGATGCCAGTTTCTCTCCATTTTCGATTATGGGAGCTCAACTTAGAATGCCAACTTGCAAGATTGGTGATACCAATTTAAGCTGTACTGCCACGTTTCTTTCAGCTGTGCAAGACTGAAGTGTGGAGGATGTACCTGGGCAGCACTGTCTGTCAAAGAATGGTGTATTTTGTTGCTTCTGTAGAGGAAATAACCCAGATATATTTAGAACAATTTATTAACGGGTGTAGATTTCAAAAGCAACCTAATAAAGGCATTGCCTTGTAAGTCTGCTCTTGTGAATTGTATCCACCAGCAGCCTTTTTCCACTGTATTGTTAAATGCCATTATCTGTAGTGAGTGTTGTAACTTGGATTGTTTAAACTTCTGGGCACAGGCAGCAGTTTTTACTGTTTTCTCTGTAATGCCTAGTACATTTTTTGGTGCTGTGAAATAATAATAGCAGCTGTTGGAGGTAGGAGAATAGGGCTATCAGTACTGGCAGGTGGTCAAAGATGCTTTTTTAATTCCGTGCTGTGGCAACAAGTGCTTTCTGACCCCTTGGTTATAACAGGTTGCCTCTCTCTGCTACCAAATGAAGTGTGCATGGCCCCACTCTGCACGTGGTTGGCACACATTAATCTTAAGCAGGTGATTTGCCCCATTGAAATTGTTAGGTCTTTGGATGCTTAAAACTAACATTACATGTAGAACCATTTGACAGACTGGTACCTAAATTAAAACTGCCTGGTTGGGAATATACAAGACTCTAGTTAGGAAGTAGCTTGCAAAATGGCTTGTTAAGCTTCTGCATGTGCTATTTATTTCTGGTAGCTGCAGCCTATATAACACTTACCTGTACAAACAAGCTGCATGAAGGCAGGTCTAGCTTATCGAGTGAAGAACTGGTTATTTGAATAAGAAGAAAGATGTTTTCGGTACACTAGAGGCCAAGCAGTCTGACAATGTTGGTTGTCTTACCATAGCTGAAACTATGGTAAAAATTAGCACTCTCTGCATCTTTTCCTCAGTAATATCATTTTCCATGAACTAATGATTTAATTTCATTTACTATCATTAAAATAGTTGGAAAAAATTCTCTTGTTCTCTCATCTGTGTGAAAATTCACATCCCTTTACCCAGTCGCTAGACATAAATTTTTTTGTGAATAATACTTTGAATGTCTCCTTTTGATTTCTTTATTTGTCCTGGCTATAATAATCATATTTGCATTATTAACATCAATAGCATTTCTGTATTTCCTTCACTATTTGAAATATGTCAAATATGGCCAGTAGCTCTGTAAGTAAATATTTTTATAGTATTCCAACTTAAAAACAGTGTAATGTTGTTTTTATTATTTCCTTTTTCCTATATTTTCTCTTTAAATTGCACTAGATTATACGACATTTCTTAAAATTCTTGACCAAAGCATGTAAACCTAGGTTTTTGATAATATTTATTGTACATACCTCCTTTCATGCTTAGGCATGGAAGCATGAGGTATTTTTCTCTGATCTGAATACATGGACTTCTTTAACATAATTGGTAATTGCAAAAGTATTTTTGAAGCTTAGACATTTTTATTCATTCATAGATGTAAAAGATGACTTTAGGCAACCTTTTCTTGGAAATGCTTTATCAATCTAGTCCACTAAGAAAATACGCACATAAATATAAATATATATACAACCACAAAAATTATGCTCATACACAGAGCGATAATCATATACATTGTGTATATATATATATATGCATGGGCATATATGCATAAATACAGAACATGCAAAAAGCATTTGAAAATAGAAGAAAAAAAGAGTGCAAAATCAGGAAAAAGCACATTTAAGGTGGCTTTTGGGACAGAGGGAGATCTTAAATGCTAGGAATAGATGTCATATGCCATTTGACAACTTTTTTATATAAAAAAAGAAAGAATTGAAAACAAACACCACTAATTGCATGATGGCAGAATGTATTGATATCCAGATGTGTGATAAACGTCTTTCACTCCTCTTCCCAAGTACTTGCCACTACAAAGTGGTTTTAGCAGTGACTTGTCCTATGTGTACTAGCCACTAGAGGGTGGATGAGACACATGTTTTGTCACGAAGTTTTGCAGGTATTTGGTTGCAGAAGTCTTGAGATTCTAGAAAATTCATTTTTAGGCTATGTAGAGTGTGGTCTTATGGCTACTTATCTGCAGTCTTCTACCTTTGTGTCATCAGGGTCTAATCCTCATTTCAAATTCATAGAATTACAGAACTAGTTGGGTAGAAAAAGACCTCTGGCCCGCAAAGCGAGGCCAACCCACTCAATGAGAGCCGATTTCCAAGCTTGAGTACGTTGCTCGGGGCTTTGTACAGGCAGGTGTTAAGGTTCTCCAAGAATGGAGATTCTACAACCTCTATGGGCAAACCCGATCCAGGCTTTGACCATGGTTAACATGTTTCTCCTAAAATTTAATTTGAATATCCTTTATCACAACTTGTATCCTTCCATTGAGCACCACCAAGCAGAGGCTGTCTCTGTCTTCTCTACACCTTCCCGCTGATTTGTTGAATACTGCTAAAATATCCATCCTTAGCCATCTCTTCTTAAGGTTGAGGAAGCCAGTTCCTTCAGAGTCTCCTCGTATTTCATCTGCTCCAGGCCCCTAGTCATCTTGGTAGCACTCTGATAGACTTGATCCAGCATATTAGTGTCTTTCTGGGAAGCCCAAAAACCAGATGTGGTTCTCGAGATGTGGTCTCACAAGTGCCAAATAGGCAGGAAGAACCACTTTCCTTAACCTGCTGACTATGCTTGTTGGTATATGCCAGTAAGCAAATTTTCATCTCCTTCTGCTACTCCACATCTCTATTTCTTACTTCTACTTTCTCTTTGATCCTTAGTCTTCTCCAAACCTTTGCACCCACTCTGGCATTCCACTGTCAGCTTTTTTCATGCTTTTGTTCTCCATCTTACCTCCTCTCTGCCTGTGTCCAGATTCCCCTTCCCACTTTCTTCCTCCACTCTTCATATTATGTGAAGAACATTCATCATTGTATGCAAATACGTCACGTAGGAAAAAGGTTCATGTCGGATGTTGTCAAGGAGTAAGAGACCTGTTTCAAATATATGAAAAATCAGGTCTGAGTTTTTCAAAGTTGTTGACATCCTACCACAGTTTTTCTCTTCAAAATAAAAGCTTCCATTGACTGCCATCAGCGGCAGTCACGAGCACACTGCTGTGTGAAAGGCAGAGTGACTACAACGGCAGAGATTGTACTTCACCATATTTTGCATGAAATTGTTTACCAGTTCTCCGGCATAGTTCTTGATTCTTTGTTCTGAATGAGGTTCTGTCAGAGGAATGGGATTTATTCTTTCAAGTCAGTCCATTATATGGAATAGATTTATATGGATTTAAAATAGATTTATGTATGGTTTACATGGAATAGATCAAAAGGATTGCTGAAATAAATGGAATGTTTCTAAGAGATTGAGATGCACTGTAATATCATCACAGTATTTATTTTCATATTTTTTTCTGTACAGAACCCCTCCCATTTCACTGGCCACAAGGTGAAGTGGTACTTTTCCCTACCTTCCATACTGTGTAGCCAAGCAGAACATGTATTTCCAGGCAGAACGAGATCTGCTTAGGGAATAGGTTTGAGCTACTGCAAGAGTTGTCTGGATATGATGCATAAAGGCATGTGAAAATGCTCTTATTTGAACATAATCTCTAGATATACTTGCAAAATTTGGTAATATTACAAATTATAATTCAGTCACATTCCATTAGAATATTTCAGTAATTCTGCCACAGTTTTAAGGATCTCTTGAGATGGCCAGATTAATCTTTTAATGTACCTTCCACTTGACAGTCTGCAACATCCAGTCCTGAGCCAGGCTCTTTCAGGACAAATGTTAGGTGAATTCTCTATTTAAGTGGTTTAAAAATCCTTTTTAAAAGTGAAAATAAAATATGTGATTGCAGTGGTGCAAGGCAAAAGCATAGTGTATCACATAGCGTCTATTCCTGGTCACTGTTACAAGACAGGAGTCTAAGTGAACTATGTGAACCTGTGGTATGGTCAGTGTGGAAATTCATGTAAGTTTACTGCAGGTTCTTAATATGGGAGAGAAGTGAGCATAAGAATAGTAAAAGTCAGTCAAAAAATTAAGAATTACCAGCCAGCGTGCTTGACAGGCTGAGTCAGGAATTCCCTTCTTCTAGGTCATGGTAGGAGTTGAGTCATTTGGATTTCCTTCTTATTTGGGAAAGAGGATTGTTCATGTATTTGTGAGGGTTCAAGAGTAGTTGTTGACACTTAGATATTGAAACTGAGACTTTGTCTCTGCATGTATGACAGCTATGCTAGTGTTGTAGTCTGCAATCTGGAGCTCTGGACACTATCACAAATTAAAAAGTAGGTATAGGAATGGAATTATGGCGTCTGTTCAAGTATATAAAACTTCACAATGTGCAGAATAAGGAAGAAATAAAATACTGTAGACAGCTCTGAATAAATGTACTTTTTAGCAAAGACAGCTACGAGAGATGGTTTATGTGATGACATAAGTATGCTGCAAAATTATTGGAAAAATTCCGATGTTGTTAGCACCTATCTTTGTAATTACTATTACTTAGAATCATAGAATCATAGAATCATAGGGTTGGAAGGGACCTCTGGAGATCATCTAGTCCAACCCCCCTGCCAGAGCAGGGCCACCTAGAGCAGGTTACACAGGAACGCGTCCAGGCGGATTTTGAATGTCTCCAGAGATGGAGACTCCACCACCTCTCTGGGCAGCCTGTTCCAGTGCTCTGCCACCCTCAAAGTAAAGAAGTTCCTCCTCATGTTGAGATGGAACTTCCTACGCTCAAGTTTGTGCCTGTTACCTCTTGTCCTGTCACTGGGCACCATTGAAAAGAGCCTGGCCCCATCCTCCTGACACCCACCCTTTAAGTATTTGTACACATTAATTAGGTCACCCCTCAGCCGTCTCTTTTCCAGACTAAACAGACCCAATTCCCTCAGCCTTTCCTCATAAGAGAGGTGTTCCAGTCCCCTAATCATCTTAGTAGCCCTATGCT
>VYZM01021343.1:2209-30247 GCA_013398915.1 Dromas ardeola | reverse complement strand
CTCCCCAGGTGCAGCACCCTACACTTGCCCTTCTTGAATTTCATAAGGTTTCTCTCTGCCCAACTCTCTAGTCTGTCCAGGTCTCTCTGTATGGCGGCACCGCCTTCCGGTGTGTCAGCCACCCCTCCCAGCTTTGTGTCATCAGCAAACTTGCTGAGGGTGCTCTCTACCCCCTCATCCAAGTCGTTGATGAATATATTGAAGAGGACTGGGCCCAGTACTGACCCCTGGGGAACACCATTCGTCACTGATCTCCAACTGGACTCTGTGCCCCTAACCACGACCCTCTGAGCTCTGTCTTTCAACCAGTTTTCTATCCACCTTACTGTCCATTCGTCTAACCCACTCTTCCTAAGCTTCCCTATGAGGATGCTGTGGGAGACCGTGTCGAACGCCTTGCTGAAGTCAAGGTAGACCACATCTACCGCTCTCCCCTCATCTATCCATCCACTTCCACAGACATTCCTATGTTACTGTTGTTACCATGAAATAGGCATGCAGTCAACTCGCATCACCTATGTAAGCAGTCTGAGCTCTTCACCTGTGGCTACATTTACGTCTCAATATGTGCTATATCAGTCTGTACCGTGCAGTCCACAAACTCAGCAAAACTACAAGTCTGAGCCGTAAAGATTTTATTCTTTTACATAAAAACGTTTATGTTGAAAAGCTGCTCGTTTCTTTGCCCTTATAAGATCTAAGAATATAAATATGATTACTTATTTAAAAAAAAATAAAGTGCATATAATAGTGTCTCTTCTCATAGGATTCTCACGGTTATAGTTTAGGAAAGCATTCACACATCCGCCTTCAAAAAGAAAGAAAAGTAGTTAAAGACCTGTTGTAAAAGAATCTTTCTTATCTTAGGGCCATGTGTGCTTTTGCATCTTGAAAGAATTACGGCTCAATGCTTCTGCTTTTCAAAAAAGGGGTTGTCATCTCATTTTATAGAGGGCAGAAGTGGAGCAGAGAGATGAGAAGTAATTTGCACAGTCATATAAAATAAGACCTTCACAAAAATAGGCTATTAACCCAGATTATGTCAATTCCATTCTTCTCGTTTAACAACTAAATACATTTCCTCTTTTAAAAGGCATTAAACTTGTATAGTTCTGATTTTTTTAATAAATCTTTAAAAATGTTATTTGTGATAAAATCCTAAACTTCAATTTGCTCTTTTTTTTTTTTTGTCTCTTTGGCAAATGTTATTCTTATGTTCTTCTTTGCATATACTAGTATGGCCAATAATATTTCAGAGATAGGCAAGGAGTAATACTGGGCATTGCTAGGCTGCACTTTAAGCTTCATGAGAAACATGCAGTGATGGAGAGAGAAAACGCTGCAGGGATTCAGGTTTATGACATCATACTTAAAAAGTTATTCTAGAGAGAAACTTGGAGGGATCTTGAACTAACATAGCATTCTAGGTGGCAGTCCTGTACTCCTTTTACTCCCGATCCTTCCTTTTACATTATCTCTGCTGTTTACATAGAACATCTGAATTAAAAATAACGCATCCTTTAGCATATGTCAATTACAGTGAAACAATTTTTACCCAGAAAATAAAAAACTGGTTTGTCACATACAACTCTCAAATATTTTAGGTCAATACCTCAATTGTTATAAATCAAGACAGAGTTGTAGAAATATGTCTCATGGATGCCTTGAATTTCATTTCAATGTTTATCATGTTTTAATCAAAGCACATTATGCAGCTATTTTGATCATATATTTCGCTAAGTTCTTGTATCACTACAACAGTGATGTCATCAGGACAGAAACTGCTTCTCAGAGTGGTATTTCTTACTACAAAGCTGTCCAGATTTATGCTGTTTACTGCTGTAGGTAATAAAAATATCAAAGACACCCAGTCAATATAACATTAAGGTAGAATAAGGAACTCATATCAAATTTTGGAGAACCACGTTTCTGGCAAGCTGTGATTATATTTCCTGTCTACCATATGAACAGATACTGAAACGTTGTACAGTTGAAGTGGCTTGAAGTCATGGCTTGAAGGTGAGAAGCTATAATTCATAGAAATGCTCCTTCATTTCTTCAGTATGGGAAGGCATTCCAGCTGTGTCCCAGCACCCTGCTGGGTGACACCAAGGAGTGCCTCTTTCCTCCCGACCTGCTTGCCGCGTCCTGCTTTCCATAGGAAGGAAACCTCTTGGGTGATAGGACCAGCTGGGAGCCACCACTCTCGGTAATAGTAAATGTAGCCATAGACCCCAAATGGGGCAAATTTGTGGTTCAGTCGTGCTAGAACTTTACTTCCTAACTTCCCCACTGAGTCACTCCCCCAAAACCGTGGGGCTATGACTGATGCCTTTGTTGGCACCAATTCCCTTTTATTACCACAATAACCCTTCATAAGCATTTCAGGGATGTTTATTCTGCTCAGTTTAATGTATCCCATCTTGAAAGTTTCCTGAAATACCCTTGGAAAATAAATTAAAATCTAGAATGACTTTTTGCAATGTGGAAGGTAATGGCTATTAAAAGCTGACTGACATGGTGCTTCCCTGCCTGTTGTCAAATGCAAATGGAAAATAAATTTAGCAGAGTTCGTGAGTATTGCTACACTAAGGAGCTCTCAATCAGTAATAAAGTAGATAGGAACTGTCATCCCCATTTGCAACAGAAGCTGGGATCTGATGATATCAATTTGCCTTCAGCCTGCTCTCCTTGAACCAGCCTAGTCCCTGTCAGGTTCATATGCCATCTCACACCTAATAACACAGTTGCGTTCAAAGACTTTCAGAGTTCCACTTGGGCTTCCATGTTTTAGCATACAATATCTTCCCTGTTTCAGATTGAACCGAGTTTCATTATGTATTTAAGGTTTAGGTCAGTGTCACTAAAATGCTGGTCTTTCTAATAGTGAAAGAGGTTTACTGGATCATTTAAAATGCTGATGTTCTGAAGCATGAAGTTTTCCCAGTTACCATGTCTTCTGTAGAAAGTCACGGATATATCCTTAAGGATGGCATTAAAATCTTCTTTCCACATCATGAGCACATGAGCATTTCACTCATCCTGATTTGTCCCGGTAGCTGATGTTTCCATTGGAGAAACACTCTCTTTTTCTTTTAACTAATGTTCAGAAGAAATTCCATAAGGGAGAGATTTATTTACTGAGTGAGTATATCAACTTGAAATAACACACTGAAGAACTTGTAAATGCATTTATGATAATTCAGAGAAGGTAAAATAGGCAATTTGTCTCCCAGATATTGCTAAGTCAAATGGAATTAGATCCTTTAGGCTACATCTCCATGGTGATTGTAAATATAAAGTTGGCCCTGATTTTAAAAAGGGATTAAAGCTCAGGGATTGCTTCAGTTTTCTCATAGCGAACTCGAGTTAAAGTTTCCACTGTCAAATGTTTTATCAAGAGATTCTAGGCTAGATTCTCAACATTTTCACATGCATCCTTTCTTTATTTTGGAAATTTTTGTTGTTCATTTCTGTAGTATTATACCCGTTTGCAAAACTTTAGCATTTGGAATTAAATGCTGCTTATTTTAGCATCTCAATTTCTTTCTCCAGAAGCACTTTCAAGTACTTACATTCTGTGCTAACATTAAGCAACAGCTTGTCCTGTTTGTTCTGTGGCAACGTGAAATTAAAAAGCGGCTTTGCAAGCAGCTACCCTAGTAGATTAAAAGCAAATGATCCAGTTTTCTGACGCAGTTTGAAACATGTTGAAAAAGTGAACTCTTAGTACCTGTTGTAAAAGCATTGAATTTGATTTAAAAGGCAACAAACAGAAATAGTGCATTTTCTTCTTTGTTCAGGTGAGCTCAGTTCCTGCTTTTGAACAGTACTTAAAAAAAGACCTGAAACCCAAACTAACTGATTCAGTAAAGCAGAAAAGTCTCATTAGTGGCCTGAGCTTCTATGGCAGCTCTGTGCTGGCATTTGATCATTCGACTGTAGTGATTCAATCATTCCACACAGCTAATTTAGTGTGTTTCTTCATTCACGTCACAGGAGATTAAGTGAAAGGCTTGACCAGTGCTTGCCTGCGTAGGCAGACTGAACTAATCTCTATTCTGGTGTGCAAAGAATAAGGTCCTGGCGTGTGATCAACCTTGTTAGCAACCACAGGGAAAGTCTCAGTGTAATTTGAAAGTCAGAAATTTTTGGGGATGGAAAGAGGGCAGATTATACAAAACATTGCATAGCTTCCTCTTGAATGAGAGGAAGATATGAGTCCGATAGAAAGCCTCCTAGTTCACGAAGCTTTGTATTAAATAGAAATATTTATCATCCTAGTTTATTTTTACAGGACAAGATGTACGTCAGGGGGACAGGTTTTTTTCAGTGAAGCAGCTGAGTCACTCAGCTTTAAAGATTAATTTGGTTAGGAAAAGGAAGAAATTGAGAAGGAAGCTAGGTAACAGCAAGCAATTAAAAATGAAGAAATGTACCTAATAGCACAGGTTTGAGTATGGTAGTACAGCTGCCAAGTGGCTTTACTGAAACAGTTTCGTGTTACCACTATTAATAGTACAGAAAAAAAGATACTCCTGTATTGCTTTCTCACAGTTTTGTAAATTCTCTAGAGCTGTTGTGAATGCCTCTTGTGCAACTGAACTGATATATTGCAGACAGCCATCTTGCAAAGAGTTTTAGGACAGCTTTTATGGTGATAGTTCAGCTGAACTACTTGGTCGTGCAGTAGTATGTCGCCGCTGTGATACTTAATGGTCGTTAACTGTGGATGCATTGACACTCTCTGTGCAAATATGATAGTAAAAATGTCAAGACCCACTAAAAAGCCCAGTGGAAAACGAAACTATTGTAAGAGAGAACTGATGAAATAAAAAAAATGGTCCTTTGTACATCTTTAGCAAGTCTTTGCACTCTCCCTCTTTTTTACTGTTATTTTCAGCCTCAGTCCCATGTTTAATGCTTGTTTGTCCTTAACATCTTTTTTTCCTGTGCTTCTAGCTGAAACATGGTCACAGAGTCTGTAGACTCTTCCGTATGATCACTCCAAAACATTTTGTAAAACAATCATAATAAATTGTCCCTCATTTCCTCTTTCCTGACTGTAAGAAGCAAAAGGTTTAACAAAAGTTTAACAAAAGTTAAACAAAACTAACTGCAATACTGGCATAGAGTTCTCCAAGGTAACTTTGTGACCTGATTGTTGTTGATGTCCTTTCTTTCACTTCTTAACTATTTTGCGTTTAAGATCCCGCTGCGTCACAATGAATTTATACTGGTATGATCTTCAGGCTAAGACCTATGCTTGTGATTCTTGTCACATTTGGAGGTAATTTGTTTGAATGATAGTTGCAGTCATATTTTACGTCTAGATATTGTTTATATTTGAATCACTGCTATTGTAGGTTTTATTGTCTAGAGCAACAAAAATAGAACAAACTTCACTTTATAAGGTCCGCTGTATTAAAACCGTGTCATTGATCTCAGGAAAAAGGTCACATTGTTCTTAATAAAGGAGCTTTCAAGTAGTCTGGGAAGTATTTCATTAAGCGCACAGCAAAAAGCTGTTAATATCCTTTTGTCTTCCCTGACAGGCAAATTTTATGTCACAGCAAGTGCAATGCTCTTCTTGAGCCTCTTTTATGATGTGGCTGCACTGTGATATTTGTCACTTTTGAGGACTGTGGAAAGTTTGGTCATTTGTTCAGATGTTTTCCTAGAGTCTGGCCTCTAACAGATTGAAGGGTAATGCGAGAAGCAAAATCCGGCCCAAGCATAGTGAATGACATCATCTTATAGAGAGAGGGGAAAATAAATATAAAACGATCTTTTTTCTATGGTCATTTAGCAATTTCTCCTGTGATTGAAGCCTAAAAAGAGCCATTTCAGTAATTTATTGATGAAATAGATTAACAGAACACTTTAATGTGTACATGTGCTGTAACAGCTTTGGATGGTAAATGGATTTTGCAAGACTACATTTATCAAATGTGGAAACTTGGACAGATGTGGTGTACACCAAAACCTTTAAAGCTGGAAACACTATAAAAGAGGAGGATTAGAAAATAGACTTTTTATCTTAAACTGCTAGTAGCCTTTCAAAGGTGAATAAAATTCTCTGCCATGAAGCCACAAGACTAATATTAGATTACTTGGTCTTTCAGATGACGAAGAGGATTTGATATTATTTATGGAGAAGCCGGCTCCGGAATTACTGGACATAAATGTTAACAAAAGACTCTATTCGTAGTGAAAAATCCAAATCCTGTCACAATAATAGTGCCATCCGAAATTCCAAATGAATGGATAGAAAACAATTATTTTGAAGTTGCTGAGCTGCCGAATAAGATAGAATCTTGCTGTCGTGAACAAATGATAAAGATCCTCTACAGAAAATTCACATGGAATTTTCTTTTCCAACCATGAGTTCAATCATCCAACAAAATGTTGTCTTAGACCACAGAAAATTACTTAGAATAAGAAGTGTATTGAAGCTATGTTTCTTCTTACTATAGAAAGCATGTCACTATTCCAAATGAAAACTTGTGGTTTTTTTATTTTCATTTCCCCTTTGAGGGGTCTATGCCAAATGAAAACTATGAGGAAAAACACACATGCACCAGTGTCTAATAAGCTTTCCCAGTCCAGCCTGGAAAGCACAATGGCTAGTCCCCTACAAATCTGGTGATTATGGTGACATGGTCATGTGTTGTAAAGGTGTTACTGAACGCTATTCCCATCAGTCATTCAAAATAGTAGCACTGAAGATGAAGGGATGCCCTAAATTGGAAGGAGGGACTTCAAACCAGTCTTCATTTCAGAGCCTGGGTACTGGAGGACTTGTCAGATACCAAGGTTGTGCTCTTGACCTGAACCACACACCTGCCTTTCTCTGCTGACTGCATAGAGAACCTGTAGAGACTAACTCCCTAACTTATGCACCAAAATTCAATGGCCCAGGTTAGGCACTATGAAAACCTAATCAAAACCTTGGAGTTGCAGCAAAAAGTATGAAACTAATTTATTTAGTCCATGGAATCGGGAACAGAAAGTTTTCTTGAGTATTCTGGTCCCAGATCCTGACACTGCTTTTGAAGGATTTCTCGTAAAGTTGTCCCTAATAAAAGTATCCACACTTTGTCAAGGAAGGTATGTGGCCCTGTTATTTAAATGCAGTCTTCAACGAGATGATGAATGTTGGTAGAACCCTACAGTGTGCTGTTGGTCTTGGAACATTAATGCAGTGATTTATTTATTATTTTTGCTCAAGTCTAAAGTCATTCTTGGGCAGATTTTCTGGCATGTATAGGGACAGCACTGTGTTATTAGTTTGTGACTGACTAAAATAGTCCCAGCCACAGGTTGAGAAGCAATTGCAATCACAGTTTCAGAAAAATCAAGTGCAATATTCATTGTTAATGCCATAAGGAGAGAAAACTATTTGATAAACTGGATGCATTCAACAAATTGTGAAAATCTCATTCTTTGGACTTCCTAGAAGACATAAAGTAGGATATAAACACAGGTAGGTCAGATCTACATTTCTGTATACCTTGGGGATGGAATGTGTACCCCAGCAGCCTCCAAAAGTCTGACCAAAGTTCTTGAAAATGTTCTGCCTAAACAATCCAGCAAGTATTGGAAAAATAATACTTTTTTTTTTTAAGTTTGGAAATGGTAGATGGCTACAGACATTGACAATGTGCATCACGTTAAGGCTTGCATCAAATCACTAATTTCCTGCACTTGAAAATTACTCAGGCCAAATGTACTTACGTTAATATCCTGTTTCCAGCAATGACAAAACCCAGAAGACTAGGGATATATGTAAAACTTGTGGAAGCTTGCAATGAAACTTTCCATAATATTCCCTCAGCTTGTAACCATTTGCTTTAGACTGGGTTCCTGGACAAGGACTGCATTTGACAGAAATGGTGTCTAAATTCAATGGGAGGATGAATTTTCACCTTATGGACATTTTCAGTTTTCTGTTTGAACCACGTCAACTGTTAACATCCACAAGATGGCATGGATGTCCACAGATTAATGTGCTGTTAGATGAAGAACTGACTCATGTTTGTTTGAAACCTGTGCTCTGGCAGCTTCATTTGATGGTCTTCTCGCTCTGTATTAGAATGTGAAGAACTGATTCCTTTTCACACTCTCCATGCCATGATTTCAAAAGTCACTTTTCCAGCTTGACAAATTCCATCCTATTAAATAGGTTTGGGTTTTTTTGTAGAAACATTTCCAGAACACTGATCATCCTCACTGCCCTTTTCTAGTTCTACTGAATCACTTTGAGATGGTGGAGCAAAGCTGCATGCAGTGTACCAGATGCAGGTGGGCCATTTATTCAATTAGTGACCTAAGGAAGTTTTGTCTTGTTTTTTATCCCATTCCTGATAATACCTAACATTGCTGGTCACTCAGTTGACATTTTCCACTGTAGGATCTGGCTGCTGAGTGGTAATAGTTAGCTTAGAGGCCATTTTTTAATGTGTAAATTTAGCATTTTTTTTTTCCCGCACTTGTGTCGGTGCATGTATATGCACTGAATTTCTACAGTCACACTCAATCTGGTAACATCTTTCTGCAGTTATTTGCAGTTTGTCTTCATTTATTACCCAGTAGAGAGTAGTATCATCAGTAAACTTTAGGTGAGTTCATTACACCTCTTTTTCTTGATCATTTAGGAAAATGCTTAAGAGGATTGTTCCCAGAAAAGGTCTTAGATTTTATGGGTGGTGTCTTTCCGATGTGAGAACTTTCCTTTTCCTGTTTTTTAATCAATATTGTATCTGGGCAAGTATTTCCTTTTATTGTCCTACTGCTTTTTAATTTTGTGAGGAATACTTTCATAATAATTTTGGAAATCCAAGCAGAAATTCAGTAGAGTAGATGAATGGACCTTCCTTATCCACATGGTCATAAACGCCTTCAAAGAACACATGCTGCATAATGAAGTGTGACTTCCCTTTGCAAATGCTGTGTTGGCTGTTCCCCAATACTTTATATTTTATCTTTACATCTACCCCTTCGGTTCTTATAGGTCTGTAAAATTCTCATGGAACCTTTAAAAGTCAATGTCACCTGCACCATATTCCAGGCATGGTACCAAGGCCATGCCCCTTGCTTTATATTTCCCTGTTCCTACATCTCTCAAAGTATTTCAAAGTTAAAGCAGCCATTTTTCAT
Organism: Dromas ardeola; assembly: GCA_013398915.1. NCBI lineage: Eukaryota > Metazoa > Chordata > Aves > Charadriiformes > Dromadidae > Dromas > Dromas ardeola. Next base: position 21,088 of record VYZM01021343.1, on the reverse strand, counting down.
GTCTCTAATGCTTACAGGGTAGTCATCTGCCTTCCTGAAAAATTGCAAAAATTTGCCTTTCACAAATGCTAACATAATAGTCCACGCCACTTCACAAGCTACGTGTTATCACCAGATTTCCTGTATGACACATCACACTGACTGCGCTGTTAAAACTTGACAACAATGGCTTCTACTCTGTAATTATGTAAAAATGGGGCTATTTACAAAACAGGTCTGTATCTATGTGAGTTTGTGTGCAAAATTAGGGGTTTTATTTTCACCGGTGTGCCTAAGCCAGTGCTGCTAAGAGAGAGGGGACTACGTTATATTGTTTCATGTACGCCTTCTCCTGTGTTGACTAAGCGCTTATAGACCATGTTTAATCAAACTCACTTGTCATGTGGTTGTTTGGTGTGTGCAAGGCTGATGGTGACGGGCAAGACAGAAGAAGCCTAACAGCTCATTAAAGTGTGCATTGTTTACATGACCGATGCTTGTGGGAGAGGGAATCAATAGCAACTATCTATATTGGACTTCACTGCAGAAGAGTGACCATTGAGCACTACTGTGCCTGTATTACTGCACGGTGATACAGTCGTAATGAAAACTCAGCTTTTCATAAGAATTTGCCAAAACAAAAAAATAGTTTCCTAGTTATAGCAGCAAAAATTATTGCTGGTGAAAGGGGGAGTGTAATTGCAGTTCACTCGCCAGTAGGTGGAGAATTGGGGCACTGTGGGCCTTGGGTGTTGCTGTTACGTCAAACAAATTGGATGAGTATGCTTTGGTCAGGACATTTCGGCAGTTAGTAAAATCGTATGTACCATAATAGATCAAAGGGAAACATGTTTGTGTCACTACTGAAAATTCATGTTTTCTGAGGTAATGATTATGCAGTTATTATATATTTTATTATTTTCTGTCAGGCAAACATGCGCTGGCACAATCATAGCTGTTCAGCCTTCTGTGGTTTTACTGAAGGTCTGATCTTTTGTCGGAACATTTTTATTTTCATTGGTAGTATTTACTACTTTATTCTTTGAGATATTTAACTAAAAGGAAACCTAGTGAGCTAATTAGTTGATAGCAAGTTTATTTGCTGTCCATTTAAATAAAATATGCCTTATCAGTTCATAGTCTGGAGATACGCTTTTGAGAGATAAGTGCCTGTGTTTAAATTATAGAAAGCCAAATTACAGAAGGCCTCCTAAGCGTGACCTAGGGCGTGTAAACACTGACAAGTGTACTCCTCATTACGACAACGCTAATGTCTGCCCTTTTCCTCCTTTATCAAACCCCAACATGCTCTCAGAGGTGTAAATTTACTAAGCACAATGGTGGGTTTGCAATAATGTTCTTTCCCTCTCCATCTGTACTATCTTATGTTTGTTGCTATAAGCAACAGTCCTTTGAATTGCTGTATTTATAAACCTTTAAAATAGGATCGATTGGAATTTATAATCTTCATGGTGCACAATTTTTCTCCATGAAGGAGGTGGTCTGTGGAAGGATAGGCTCCCTTACCTGGATTTACAGTCTTTGTTCCCTCCAGAAGCCTAGAGTTTGTTTGCCCTTTCAAGGACAAATCTCTTTAAAACTGGCAAAAGGAGGAGGCAGTGTGTCAAAACTGATTAAATGCGTCAGCTGTGATAATCTATTGCAGAGGTCTTTCTAGCTTTGTATCCTCAGCATCCATGTTGGACTGTGTGAACTTTGGCTTTCTTTTCTCACATTAAAAAAGTTGCAGTCTTGTCGGAGTCCTTATAACTTCAAACTCAAGGTAAGATCTCTTTCCATTTAAGTTTTAGGAAATTATTAATATTTCCCTGACGTGCCAACACCGAGCGTGAATGACCATTCAGTTTCATTGGCTTATTTAAAAAGGAGATCAAGAACGGCTCTGTTTTCACTGATGATTGTGTCAGTTTTTTATTTCATAAACAGGCAATTCAACTATGATGTAAAAAAACCTAAATATCTAACAGCTTTTGGGGGGTTCTTATGAAATTCCTTTGCTTTTCATGCACCTTCAGCTGTGGACCATAAACTGCAATAACAACAGTAGTTTTTAAAAGATGTTTAACCAACTGTGTGTATCTAGAGGACAATTTGCTAGAAAGTAGCAGCCATCTCTTGACTGGAGATACAATTCAGGAGAGAATAAACACCTCAAAATAGTCAGAAAAAACAACTTTACTGATTTTATAATGTCCAGAGAATATGATAAAATATCTCCAGAAGCTCTGTTTATGAAATCATGATATATTTCTATCTGTACCCTTTCGTGACTTGTTCCAGATGTATTATTTCAATGTGAGCAGTACATGCAAATACAAATTTGTAATTTTAAGATTCATAATTACATCTTTAATATAATTACATTAAAATAAATTTTGGAACATTAATATATATGTAATTTTCTTTAAAAGGGACACTGGGCTTATACATATGAAAAACAGAGATGAAAGAGCATTTATTTACTTTGTCATGGAGTGATAACTTGGACTGAATTAAGCACATCGGTTTCAAACCAAAATGCAAGAGAATCTTAAGTGTTAAAAAATTGTTAAGAGACTGTGTATCATCCCCTTCATAAATGATAAATTATCTGTTTTTACTATGGTAGACTGCAAGTTTGTTCAGCCTTTACAAAATGTTACTCCTGTTCAATACAATGAAAAAAATAGCATAGCATTTCAAAGGAGCTTTTCAAAAGACTGCAAGGGGCAATGAAGTTAGGTATTTTTATTTCAGAGATTCTGTGTCTAAAAGAAGACCTGAGATAAGACATCATGTTCTCTGTAATTGCTTCTTGTTTTATCTCACAAGCAGCTAATCCTTTTTCTGTTATAGCAGCTTTTCTTTGTCATACAGAAGAGTGTGTATTTGCATGATGCTTAGTAAAATCAAGTTAAATATGCTTATGAAGCTTGGCTGCTCCCCAGCCTTGTTCTCTTTAAAAGGCATGTTTTAAAAACAAAAGAAGAAGAAAGTCAACAATGAAAAAATAATAAAGAGGAAGGAGTTCAACTTAAACTGCATTTGGTGGAGTAGGATTGGGGAGGGGCTACAGGTGCAAATGAGTTGGCAAGCCTAACAGAAAGGGGCTCACAAGCAGCTGAGGGGAAGCTGCAGGTGGAAAAGCTCTTCAGCTACATTGCTACTGCTGGAATAGTATGTCTGATTGTGCTCTTACGTGGGGAGTCATCTGTTAAATAGTGAGAATGGAAGTGAACTCTTTATCTTAACATTCCTCCAATGCATTTCTTTGCATTGCAGGGAGGAGGGGAAGAGAGAGATCTGGGTTTCATTGGTCTGAGCTTGCAGGAGCAAATGGGTGCTCTGATTGGGCAGTTCCTGCCCCAGGCAGCTTCCTACTTCTCTGCGAGGCCTTCTTGAAAATACAGTTTCTGGTATGTGAATGATGTAGGCTTACCAAGTTTTCTTCCCCCATGCCTTCCCTTAACCATATCTACTGTTGGTTTAGTTCCTGAGGAAATTAGGATTTGGTCATCTTCTTTTGTTGTTGATGAGCAGAGTGTATAGGAATACAGAGAAGGATCCTTTTGGGATGATGTGGAGTGTATGAGATATGTCCCAAAGAATGCACAACTTGGAAAAAAATTCTCCCATTTCTTTTCTCCTGCTCAAATCTGACTCTATTAAAAAACATACTTTAGTCCTTGAGCTAAAGCAAAGCATTTTATATTGTCCTGCTGTGTTCTTTTGAGCAGGCTATTGTCTGTTATCGTTGGGAATTTTGAAGTGCTTAGCATTTTTCAGGACTCCTGCCTCTAAAGCTGATCCAACTGGTCCAACGTCAGTATAGTTATTTCTCCAACTGCAAACATATGCTACCTGCTTAAGCACTAACATAAATAAATTTAATCAACATGGAGCTCAGAGCAGGGCGTATCTTGCTGTATCTTGTGTTACCATGACCAAAGAGCTTACTGTATCCAAACTAACTCAAAAAAGACCTAGGTTGCACTGCAGTCTGATTGCAATCTAGACAAAATCAGTAGCAAGTTTCTCACAAGTTTTAGAAATTTTGCACTTAGGCAGTTCTGAAGATACTAGTTTACCCTAAACTAAGGTTATTTTCTGTTTATAAATGATACTATAAGCAAGACCCTTATCTCCTGAGCTAAAACGTGTTTTCTTTGCTTGATTGATATTCCTGGTATCATGTTCCATACTTTTTTTCCTCCCACCCTTTCTCCCAAAGCCCTATTTTAGGCCAGTTATCTTTCTATTGCCATTTAATCCCCCATCATCGCTGCTCTTACAGCCTCTAAAAAGACGGCAGTAGCATTGCACAAAACTTTCTGTCTCAGGGACTAAGCTATATATGCTTCTGTGCACCAATATTGACATTTAAACAGGACTGTGTATAAACTAAACTGGCAAAACAAACAATGGGGGAGGATATTCTATGAAATGGATTGGGGGTTGGGGTTTTTTTGTGTAAGACAAGGAAATATTTGTGTATGAGAGCAAACGGCATGTAGGGGAAGTTGCAGTACTCTAAACAGCTCACAACCTGGCTTTGGGCAATACTGTTCCACATGCGTATGCACTTTATGACACTTTTTTTGGCTATATATTCCTCTAGAAATTGTAAAACCTGTTCATCAAGCCTTTATCGGATAACAACGTGGGAGGGTTGCTCTGTCAATAAGTAAATGTTTTTAAAAGGCAAATTAGAGTTACTTTTCAATTGGAAATACATAGCGAGGAAGATGGCACTTGGAATTGTGGCACTTGGAATTGTGGCACTTGAACTATTGATTGTAGTATTCCCAACGGTGAGTGATGGTCAGCATAAAGCGCTTTATACATCTGATATTGCACTGTGAAACAGAACAAAGTGAAAAGGCAGTCATGATTTTCCACAGCAATGTTTCCCTTTTCTCCTGGAATAAGTAGGGCTAGGAATGAGATGGTAATTAAGTGTTCATGTTTGTTCTGAATTTAGGTCATCTGAATGACAACATTTTTGCAAACCTATGCAGGCAGGCAGGGTACTACAACAATAGTAAGATTTAGAAAAATTCTCACCCCTTTTCCTAGGGAAAGAAAAACAACTTGCATTTTTTCCTAGAGAGGTAATATATAATGAGGCATATCATCTGGTAGGGTTTTTTTAAGCTACCAAGAAAGTGGGGAGGACAGATGATAACAGCTTTTTTAGGCATTCAAATAGAGCAGCTATCTAACAGTGATGTTGGTTGAAATCAAGTGGAGCATAAACATTTCATCTCTTTCTGATAACTCTGGACATCTTATCCTACTAGTCTTGCATCTGCCTTTCTAGATTTTTTTGAAAGTCTGGCATCTAGGCTTTGTGCTGAGATGGTAAAGACTGGGGAAAAACAAACCTCTTCCCTGAAACCATGATCTATTCTGAGAATAAAGTTAACATTATGACGTTCCGCACCCTCTTCTCAGTGGCAAAGAGAGCTCCTTCTACCCCATGATCTGTTCAGGCTGGCCATTTCTTACGCTCCATAGAGCTTTAAAAGTCAAAGGAGGATACTCTTTCTTAGAACTACCTAAGAAGTAATCTTCTGTGTATAATGAAAAAATATTTTGTAAAATAGACCCTGAAGTATTGATTTGGTCTAGTGATACAATTTTTCTTGACCTTTTTGAGTGAAATTTATTATAATCAGAAACACACATATACCATTCTCTGTACAAAAACTTACCTAACCCACCAAGGACAATCCTTTGGTCATGCAAAGCAAAATTAAACAGGAATACCTGATGAATATTCCTACCAATCTGATTCAGCTCTGACTGAATTCTGTTTCTTATCTGTTCCTTCATCTTGCAGTCAGTGAGCTCTGTTGAGGGAGCTCGGCTGCATCTGGTATTGAAGGGTTTCCTGCTTCAGTAGCGTTCTCCCCTGCTTTAGCTGGCTTGCTTTTCTCATGCGTCTGTTCTGTGAGTTGGGGTTTTGTTCCATTAATGTATTGCTATCAAAACAGACCCCTAATACTCTTATGGGTCTGCTATTTAATGCAAAGGTCACTGCAGTACGTGGGAAGTCCAATCAATAATCAAAGACCTATTGTTTTAGGCATGCTATTGAAAAAGACAGTCCCACCATGGAGAATTTTTAAAGAAATGCAGTTGTTAAAAGAATCCTTAAAGAACTGCGATCCATTCCCTTATCCCCAAAGCCAGCACATATCTGCCTCGTGCGACAAAAATAAATGCGTATCTTATGAACGCGTGCATACACCAGCCGGTTCTGTACAGCTCTCTATCTGTACAGATAATTAAAGGAAGGTAAAATGAATCAGTAATTGTTTTGTAACCAGTAAGATTAGAATTTCTGACCTCCTCATGTGTGGCTGGCTGGTACTTATAGAAAGTGAGTCATTGTCAAATTAAACTGTGTAACTTATTTGCAAATTGTGAAAACACAAGCAACTTGGGAAAGGGAAAAGTAGGAAAATTACTAACCATCCTCCACTGTGGAAATTTGTTCCATCTGCTGATGGTGGGATGCAAACTTCACCTGAATCTGAAGAGCTTGCTAACCTGAGACTAAAGAAACTGAGAAAAACAGGGCTGTCCTATTGCAGTGGGCTCTGACACAGCACTACTGCTATCTATATAGCCTTGCACAGGTAAAGCAGCAACAGAGTTTTTCCAAATATCCAGATTTTAAGTTCAGAGGCATTTTGAATTCATATACATGCATGTAACTAACTTAAAACGCTAAAAGGATGGTTAAAATGTATTGAAAAGGAATCCTTTATAGAGTTGAAATAGCTGTGATTTGGAGAAATACAGGTTGTGCAGATGCTCTGTAGGATACAGAGCACCTGAGGGCCCTGCTATTGACATAAAATTTCAGAGAATCAGTGTTTAACTGGGTTGTTAAAAAAAGACAAACTGTTAAAAATTTTGTGCTTCAGAAAAATTAAAGCAAATGCTATTATGCATAATAGATGGGTTGTGGCTTTTTTTAAAAAAAGGCTGTTTATTGATATTTGAGTTGGGATGTTTATAATTTCTTCTGTATCTTATAACATTATTTACTTTTTCTGAAAACTATTTTAACTTTGTCGGTATGCTTGTATGCAATAATTAAACATAGCAGAGTTCCAAGATGAGGCTGGACAAGTGCACAACAGAAATTCTTTTTGCACCAGAGAGAAACCTGACCTACAAATTCATAGGGTATCTCTGTCAAGTTTGTTGCAAAGATGGTACACTTGCTTGCCATGCTGGTAAGCAATTTGTGACATAAGCAACAGCCCTATAAACACCATCCTCCTTGTTATTGTGGATCATTCCCTCAGCTTCTGATTACAGTCTTAATAGCTTCCACTTCAATATTGCAGATGAAATTGCCAATTATGGCACTTCAGTTCATCTCTCTGCATGGAATGACATATTAATGACTTGGTTTGAAAACAGATATGCTACTGGTTCAGTGTTTTACATGCAAAATCCTTTATGCAGCAGGATTTTTGTATTCTCATGGTTAGGATCTCAAAATAGTGAGTGGTTTTCAATAGTTTCCCGACCATCCCAAGCTGAAACTTGTCAACTGTAACTTTTTTGCCTTCAAAATGGAAGAAAATATTGGGGAAAAAAAATGTAGCTATCGAAAAGGAGATTTTAATTTTTGATAGTGAGCAAAGAAGAGGTAGGAAAGATCACGACTCACATACATCGGGAGGATTGGCTGTAGGTCAGTACTTGAATCTCATGCATTACCTTAGCTGGACCTTTGGGGGAACTGAAGTAGGTGATCAGCCCTCCTACTGCAAGGCACATGGCAGCAGTTCTATGACTTGGATCTTCTTTGACTTGGATCTTCTTTGACTTTCCTGGCTTTGGTGTCTGTTGCAGATGTGGTACTAGGGTATACTGACTGCTGGTCAGATCTGGTGGAGAAATTGCTACAGAACATTTTTCCTGAGAATTATCCTTGACAAAAAAATTATTCCCAGATAAAAAGAAAATTGTGTTAATGGAACACAACTGTGGATAGTGGTGTTGTAACAAAAGGAAGAATAATTATTGTTGCACTCGGTTTCGGTAAATCACGTGGGCTACTGTATAAGTTTTTATTGGCTTGGCCAACCTTAACATATTATGTTTATTAATACTGAGATTCACCAAAGATACTGCACAATAGTAGTTCTGAGTAACGTGTGGAAAGACTCTTGTTTGAGTTCAATAAGCAGGATACTGGAAAATACAGTATCTATGTTTCTTGTTCTGTTGTGTTTGTTTTGAAGGTTTTTGGCAGGGGTTGTAATCAGCAGAACAGTAGATACAGGTTAAAGTCAGACTTTAAAACACTGTTTTATATGTCTGGCAAGGTTGTTCATCTTGTACTCAAGAACTTCAACTGAAAAATCTGCCTTTACAGAAAGCCAGAAGATATTCAGCCAAGTAACAAGGCTAGTTTTTATTAGCCTAATAATGAAAAAAATTAAGATAAAAGCAAATAATGCTGAAGTCATTTGGTGAAATTCTATTTTACCAAGTTTTATGCAATTGTAATAGCTATTTCTTTATGAAAATGATCTGCAATGAATGCAAATTTTATGCAATGATGTCATGATACAATGTCTTATGCAAGGATTGTATTAAAAATCTTTACCTGTGACTCATTCTGGTTGCAAATACAAAATTAGGCTCACAACTTCAGTGCTACAGGCTACTCAGAAAAATGCTTGGAAACTATTTATAAGCCTATCAAATCATACTTGTTTCTTGGACAGAAAGCCAGTATTCATTGTAGTTGCATGCATAATCAAGGTTTTCTTTTCCTTTAAAGTATTTTTGTTTTTTTGCTGTTATTTTAAAGGAACAAGTGTTGCGTCTTCTCTTTGGGAAACCTTATCCTTTTATAATGGTGCCACAGCATTTTTAAGTACTGAGTGAAGTAGTTCAATTGCTTTGGGCCAGAAATCTAATTCACAAGTTACTAATATAATTCATTCAGTATTCAATGCAGTGATTTGAATTTTCACAACAAGCTTTTGTTGCTTCAAGTCTTTGCACTTGACTCATCACTTTTTTTTTTTTTTTTCTTTCTTATAAGAGGAACTTCAGTGGAGAAGTCTCTCTCAGTTTAAAGGAAGGTTCCTCCAATCTGAGGATTTCTTTGCAAATCACAGGCTAGGCTTTGTGGATGGACAGTCTTACCACTCAAGCCATGTCAATAATGTGCCATAGTGTGAGAAGTTTTGAGCACCAGCATGTTTAAGTGAAAGCTATCCTATCATTCAGTGATGGATTCTGCATGACAGACAGCTGCTTAATACCTAGACAGCCATGTTTTGTCAAGGAATTCCAGAACACAAAACGCATTTACCAAGGGCAAGCAAATACGTGCATTTGATGTTTGTATTACAAGTGGCTGCTACAACAGGAAGTTATTGAAGCACTGGAGGACTTAAGCATTGTATTGTTCTGGTATTTTGTATTCACTGTCCTGTCCACATCTCTCATCTGATGTCTTCTTCTGTAATCTAGCAGACGGAAGCCAATGTTATAACTCAACAGTTTAGACTGCAAAAGAACAAAGTGTACATATTCAAACATTCAGCCAACATTGTATGGAGATGGTGCCAGAGGAATTTATTGCATATTTTCCCAGTGCATTTGTTAATCACTTCCTCAAGAGCTTATGTTAAAAAAACCCTCTGAATTATCCACCTCTGAATATGTCACTGAATAAATATTACTACATTTTAAATAGCAGAATTTTAGAGAAATGTGGTTAATAAAAAGAGAACCTGAAAAGTCAGTAGCAAGAAAGTTCCAAATAGGAGAAAAAATTTTCTAGTCAGCATGTTTGCATGGGTTGGGAAAATTAAAATGGAAAAGACCCTGTACTCATTCAAAAAAATTGTTGAAAGGAATTTTCTCATATCAAGACTTGATTTCGCTGTCACAGTGACTGGTCAATATTTAAAAAACAGGAGAAGGCAAGAGACATCTGAAGAAACTACTAGTATTCTTGATAAGTATTCTGAGGATGGTTTTCCTTCCTAAGGTTGTCATTTGCCATTGGTGCAAAATTTACCAAGTGAACTGTCAAAACCGAAATGGATATACTTAGCATACTATCAGTTCTGTTATAAAGTCTTCATTAGGGCTGTGAGTCATGCACCATGTAACATCCAGCGTGTCATTACAAGCTCAAACAATAAAATTCTTTCTTGTAGCATATCATGAAGGTTCATCTGTTGGGGGTGTTTTCTGATTTCTATGGGATTTCTGTGAGATTTGCAAGCCTGGAGACACTAAAAATCAGCTGCTCTTGTGCAAATTTGGTAGCAAAAGCTGCCACAACTCTTGTTTTGTTCTTTGTGTAGGGGCACATAAACACACAGAATGCATAGCTGAGCAATTTGTATGTCTCTCTGCACATAAAGTGGCCAGTTCGTGCCCCACATGCCCCACAAGATTTAGTACATGCAGGTGGTTGTGTTCAGCTAACAAAATACATGATCTGTTGACTGTGGACTTTCTCCAAATGGTACAAATGAAAAAAATGAAAAAAAAAAAAAAATCACTAAGACATACACATACACAATTGCAATCTATTTACAAAATTTGCAATAACTGCAAAAAAGCGCCAACTTGAATAAAATCGAGCTTTAAAGTGTAAAGAAACTGAAGACGTGCATTTTGCTGTGTAGTGTTATCTTCTGGAAGGATTGTGAAATACAACTAAAAAAAAAAAGCCCGAAAGTCATGCTTAGATACATTTCCTTGAAGGCTGGTATAAGCTACTATTCAAAGCATATTTACCTTATGCTCAAAATATGATGAAGTAGGGTCTGCTAAGCCTCGCACTCTCAGTTTTCTTCAGTAGGAGTTAGATGTGCCAGATGAAGAATTGATCTTGGAGCCATAACTTCAGCTTTCCTGACAGAAAATGGTGGGGAGTATGCAGCTTTTGCCAGTAAAAGTTGCAAGCACCGAAAATGCAAGCGATGGTGAGTGGGACGTTTGGACTCCGCGTACTACGCGTGGCAGTACCTGTGTCTGTTCAGAAACAACCGCAGCAGGAGAGGGTGGAATCAGGGCACTGAAGCAGTTGGTGCTGAGGACCTGGCACTTCCATGGAGGGCTTTCAGCTTATTAACTAATTTTTCCTACATTCCATGACCATTAAGTTAAAACTCTGATCTACATTTCACTTGAAGATTTTTTCCAGGGAAAGAGGGTGCTCATAATGGCTTCCAGAATAATAAAACTCTGATTCTTGGGTACTGGCCCCTTACTGTGGTAAACAATACAAAATACAGAGTACCTAACAAGGTTCATCTTTGTTTGCCTTAGCACTAGATCTTAAAGAGAATTTAATAAATAATAAATAATGAAAACAGTGCTAATTCCCCAAACTAATAGAAGGAAGACGCAGTAGGGTTTGATCACCAAAATGAAATACAAGAAGGGTTAACAATGTGTCAGAGCAAATTAATTGAAAATTGCAAATGAACTCTGACAGACTTTTTGTGCATTATTAGACAAATTTAACAATGGTATTGCAAAATGTTTTTGGCTTCTTTATCTCTTAAGATATGCATCCATCGGATTTTTCAGCATACTCTATATTTAAAGCAATATAAAAAAAACGTTATGTGTTGTGCTACTAATCATCTCTGCAGGCTGTTTTACATATACTGGCAGGCTGAAGAGAACAAACCAATCAAAAAATAAGGAACAGAAATCCACTCTTCATAAAGTTACATTAAACTGTCTTTAGTATCATATGGAAAAATTCTGATATCGTAGAAATAATAGTATTTAAGACTGTGAATATTCTTACGATGATGAATGTGTTGGTTTGATTTTTCATCTTTTTTTTCTGTTAGTTTGTTTTACCTTTGAATATCTAGCAGTACCTTTAAACTCTCATTATTATTCATTGTATAACTTTGCCATTGAAAGTTGTGGCAGAAGTATTTTGGAAGGGTTTTATTTTCACTTGCAGAATACTTTAGCCTTTTCTTTCCTTCTTTCTTTGGAAGTTCACTATCAAGTATTTGATTTCTGGCATAAATGATGTGAAGTTTCTTTTCTCATCCTTTGCGGGTGTTTTCGTAAAACTCAAATTAACTTCATTCTTAGAGCAGCAGATATATCTCTCTCTTCTGCATGTTTCATACCACTAGACCCTTTCTCCTGCTTTTTTACCACCACTAGGTACTGTTCCATTTGCTTCATCCATTTATGCATGATTTTGGGCTTGGAAAAAGTGATAAATGCTGTCTCCCCTTTATCACTCAGCTCTTAAGTAATTCTGACAGCAGAAACTGCTGTTGCAGTTAGAGCAGGTTCATTAGGTCATCAGAAAGTGCGAGCAGGAGCACCTTTCCACCTCCAACCTTGCTGCACTAAATGCTGCGGCATCAAGTGATCCAGTTCATGAATTGGTCTAAGGCAGCATCTACCAGAGCTTGTAATAACACACAGAAATATTCTGTCACAGTGGATGTTGAAATTATTACCTCTCATTTGCAATTTGATGAAACTGTCATTTTTTTCTTGCAGTGGTTCTTCTTTTCTGCCATATGTTCTCCTTAATGTAAGCAGTTGGGCAGTGCTTTTGGTATAATTCATTCACCTCATCTCTTGCTACTGTCATTCCCCATGAAGCAGGCTTTTGGCAGCTCCAGACTACTGTTTGCTGTCTGTGACTGCTTTCCAGTTCTGTTTTTCCTGATGAAGGATGTTCACCAGCAATGTAGGCTTGTTTCTTCACCGTTATACAGTTCATATTTTTCGTTAACATGTATACAATTTGCAGCTGTAGTTGAATTTTACGTAAATAATATGATTAATTAGCACTTATTACTGCTTTACATTTCCAAAGTACTGCACAAACTAGCTAATCAAGCAGTTAATAAACTAATTAAGCAAAACAACAAGCAGTTACAGGAGTTGTAGTCCTTCTTTGTCCTTGTACAATCCTCTTGTATACTGGTACACTGTGTAGTCTATTATCAAAAATATATATAAAATGTTCTCCTGATTAGGTGATTTCTTCAATTTTCTCACAGTAAAACGTAATTGAAAACCAGTGCTTTTGTGGTTAGATATAATAAACCTGATTACACTGTGTGGGATTTCTAAAATGCTTTCCGCTTCAACCTATGTTCCCATTCAAATCAACAGCAATATTGGCAGCCAGCATGAGCAGAGATAGGCCAGCAGCAGACACCTCTGACTAAGGTGCCACATTCATGACTCCACAGGATGGTCTCAAGGTGTCTTGCTTATTAGCAGAAAATAAAGGCAAAAATCTTTGTTAGGTTCAACCTGGCAGTATTGTCAGGATGCTGACTGTCTCAAGTATACCAACTGTTTAGAGGTGCTTGTTTAAGCTTCTTTCAATTCCTTGTTTTATAATTAGCAAAATTAGTTCCTTAGAAGGAAAGGTATTCTGTTAAAAAAGTAGCTAATTTATAGCTAATAAAGATAAACCTGGTATACTGTAGTTTTTCATTTGCTTGTACGTGCACCAGGAACTTACATATGACCACTTGCCATGATTTATGCCAGTGACATATGAGGTTATTTTGTAGACTTACGAATCAGCTCTACTGACAAGGTAGTTTGAACTTGCCTGGGTCTTTTGTTCTCAACTTGCTGAGGTGGAAAGTTACATGGCTTACCTTGATTTTAAAAAAAAAAAAAAAAAAAAGGCAATTCTCTGCTAACAAAAGGAATGTTTAATTGTGCAGGACATAACACACCATCCCTACTGTGCCTTGACTAACAAAGACAGTTCAGTTTGGTGGGAATTCATGTGGGAGTAAACTTTCTTCATTTTACCACCCAGCATAGCATGATGGAAAGATAATGAATTTTCTGTTGGCAGCTCTTTTTCCACATCCAGTGTAATACCGAGAGCTCTGTTTGGCAGGTTTGAAGGCTTGAGTTTAGGTATAGCCAATGGATAATGACTGAACAAAAAGAATTGTACACTGTATGGGAAAACCATTACCTAGACAAATGTTTTAACTATGAAAATTTGCAGCGATAGCCTCTGTCATATAGCCACAGTGACGTTTAGTTTTGGCTTCAAAGCAAGTGTGGAATGACATGGACCACATGAAAGAAAAGAGGTAGGACATTTTTTCACCAGGAAATGCTAAGGAGAGATAAATGGCTCTTAAATATTTTGAAAGATGGTCTGTTACATTGACATATTTGTGACTAGAAGTGTAACCTTTGTGAAAAATTATGGCAAGATTATCAAAGTATCCCCCTGTTTGCAGATTCCTAATTGTGCTGCACAAGTAGAGTTCTTTACTACACAGTGCATTTTCAACCAGCTGTGTAATTGAGAATTTCTCCCTGCAACAGCTGGATGCAGATACATGTTCAGTGTCAAAATGTGCTCAAATGCCTCATGATTGCTATTTAGGCCAAAAACAGTTTTTCGGCATTTCAAAGATTACAGGAATAGGACTTTATACATTAGAAACATGAGCTGGACATATTTATAATTCACATGCAGATTCTTGAAGACGTACTTTGAAGCTGTCCACTTTTCACTGCATACCATGAAAAACAATACATCTTGGTTTTTGTTTCCTGTCTTTTGCTGCTCATCATGCTATTTTGAGGAAGAGAGGGATCAAAACTTGTAGTGGTTTAAAAGCACAATAATTCTTGCAATACTACTGACATACTTGCTTCTATGTGTGTTCCCAAAAGTGAGGTTGAACTTACGCAATGTAAAGGCTTTGTGAGGTATATGGTGACCAGTACAGTTTGTGAAGGACCATTATACATTTGTGGAAATGTCATTTGAGGTTTTTAAAAATTGGCAGAGTTGTGTTAGAAGCACTTCTATGATGTAAAGATATTTTAGGCATAAATTGCATAGGATGTATAACAGTATGTGAAAGAAAAAGATTGTTTTTTGTAAAATTTCACTTGACTCTGCAGGTACAGTGCAGAGACTGCCACCACATATGTGGTGTGAATAAATGTGTGTGTGGCGCTCTCTCTCTCTGTGTATCAAATGGTAAGGGAAAATGGACTGGCCGGTCTCTATACAGGGCTTTACACTGAAATTATTTTATATGAAATAATTGTGGGCTAAAATTCTGTCTTTCTTTTTTCCTTCCTTAGGTCAGGCTGACTGACCTTGGCTGTTAATGTGCTCTACAAATTTCACGAGGCTGTTTTATGTATTTTCTTCCGTTGCTCATGCCACCAACACAGTTGAAACTGGGATGGTACTGCACGTGTGCCAGATGCCTAGTTGCAAGGTCTAGACACCTCTTGTACTTCGTTGACCTTTTTGCACAGCAGCTGCAATGCTGTTAGGGTTAGCTGCTTGGCTTTTCCTCTGCAGTCAGTGCAAGGCAAGAGTTTCATCTCATTGGAAGAACTTGTGTCTACCAGATGCGAGCAAGGCAGGGCAAGGAGTTATCAACAGGAGTCGTGCAGCAGCTGCTAGGAGTGAGCATGATCATAGGTGTTGCCTGTGGCCTTCCTTCCCTTGCTCCCTCAACTTGTTGCACTCAGATTTTTTGCTTTCTCTCATCCCTTTAGGACAGTTGCTAGGTTTGTGTTTTGTAACTATTCCTGTTTAAAATAATGTAGATTTCTACAGGTGGTGGTGGATATAGAAGATTGTGAGGTAAGATTTTTTTTTTTTTTAATTTGCCTCTTTTTTAGTTTTCTGCTGACTTTTGGCCCAAGTCATAGAATCACAGAATGGTCTGGGTTAGAAGGGACCTTAAAGATCATCTAGTTCCAGCCCCCCTGCCTTGGGCAGGGACGCCTCCCATTAGACCAGGTTGCTCAAAGCCCCATCCAGTCTGGTCTAACATGCAGAAGTCCTTCATGCACATACCATGAAAAGTCTCACAGTAGTGGGTGATGAGCTGTAGAAGCCTCTCCTTATTGCAAAACAGGTTTGGAAATATTAAAAGGCTTTCTGTTACTGATTCTTTTGCTTACAATGAAGAGCAAATTAAAACCATTTACCTCCAACTAGAAGAGACTGCTGAACTTCCCACTGGTGCTGATGCAGGAACATTTCATAGAGAGTATTTTATTCCTCCTGTGGATTGATGGTGAGGGAATGCGTATGCTTGGGATTTTTCCTTTATGCATGTGCAGACTTATAACTCAGTTTCAAAAGCAATTAATATTTATGAGGTTGGGCTGAGAATAATAGAACTGCTGTTAGACAGTGAAATGTCTGCCATTCACACACTGCTGTATAGTGGTATTTAAGTTTGAATGAATTAAATTGTATTTAATCCTTTCTCTGTGAGCTTGTAAACAGATAGCAGTGCATATCAGCGCTAGTGTACATAGTGGGTAAGTGACATGTGCTGTCAGCGTAATTTTAGACACATTTCATTTCTTGCATAGTACTTATCTGAAGTTATCACTGATCCAGAATTTTAAACTTTTTCTCACTTGTGTGCTAGCTACTGAAATCAGAAGGTTTTCTTGAGGTATTAATTGTTTCTGCTTTGGATGCAGAAACAAGGGAATGCCAGTAATGATTGTCTAGTGACTTCCTAAAGTAGCATAATTAAAAATCTCACTTTGCAGAGCCCTTTAATCGGCATTGATTTTAATCCTTTATCGTTAAATAGCTTCAGGTTGGCTTCTTTTCAGTTTAGAGTATAGTCAAAAGACTGTGTCTGTATAATTGGTGGCAAATACAATCGGGCTAAAAGTGCTCGTCTTCTCTGCCCACCTTCTCCATCAGGATGATGGAAGATATGAGCAGCTTATTATTGGTAACTTGATTCTCCAGTTGTCTTGGGGAAAATAAGTGGTTTGATCTTACTACGGACAAAATCTTAATGTGTTATTATTACTGTAGATCAGGAGCTGAGCTGTGGACATTGAAGTATTGCATTAATATTTGCTGTGCTTGGATTAGCTGAGTTGGCAGCATATTTAAGTAGGGACTTGGGCTTTCTTATTATTTACTTAATTATATTTGTAATTTACTGTGGCTCAGTACTCAGCATGATTTTTAGTTGTCTGAGGGAGACTGTTAATTTTATAAATGAGGTGAAATAAGTGTGTGTAATATTGGAGTCCTGGCTTTATAGGAAGAAGGTTGAGTTTTGTGCTCATTGCTAAGCTTTATGGTATTCCCATTCCTACTACACTAGTATGGTTCTAATTAAATTTTTAGAAGTTCATTTGCCAGTAGTTACTAGGCAGTTCTTATTTCTGTAATAATTACTATTTTGCTATAATTTGGGAAGGAAATATATGAGGTTCTGCCTAGTGCTTAAAAAGTAAAAAATTGTTGATGCTAGTGGCTTAATACGCACTAAATCACGTTCTGAAAGAGGCCTCTTCTAAACATCTGAGGTTATCTGCCATTTGCCACCCTAGGTACCCTCACTGAAAGGGTGCACTATAGATAAAGCCCTGCTAAGTACATACTTGTAATGGAAAAGACGGGCCGTTAAAGTTAGTCGGTAACCTGATATTGCTTAGAGAAAAATGGATAGTCATGCATTTTCACTACAAATTACTTTTACTTAATAAAAATATGAGACGTAGGAAAAAAAAATGGGTAAGAAAAAAAATCAGGTAAAAATTTGATCCATCTCCTTTACAGTATGTTCTTGTTGATTAAAAATGGCACATGACAACAGAACCCCAGGAATGTAACAATGCATCATACAGAAGAGAAATCAAGTGACTTACTGTGTAATAAAACACTTGAAGACCTGCCCTTCATTTTTGCATTGAAATTGAGTTTAATGATAATGGTCACACTCTGAATTGGTGTTCTGCACAGGAATGGTACAGAGGTGATTAGAGTCTATTTCTTTGAATTACAGAATCACAAAGTAATTTACATAGAAAGGAATTATAGGCCGTCATCTAGTTGAAGTCCCTGCACAAGCAGAGCAAATGTCAAAATTCAATCAAGTTGCTGAGTGTGTTGTTCAACTGAGTGTTCAATATCTCACAGGATGCAGGTGCCACAGCCTCCCTGAGCACCTGTTCCAGGTTATTCTTTGTTCCTGTTCTTCGCTGCACTTTTTTCAGGTGTCTTTCTTGACCAAATCTAGCTGGAACCACATAGTGGCACATACGTTACTATTTACCACCTAAAATCTGGTTTTAGAGACTCTGCTTTTTGTAAATAACCTGCTGTATAATACCTGGGTAATTTGAGTCACTGTTATGTGCTAAAACTGAACTGGAAACTGGGGGGGTTAAAGATAAGTCTGATTCCTGCTATGGTGGTGAGTTTGGGCTATGAAGTAGTTTCAGGTCAGTCTGTTGAGTGAAAAGTCAATGTCCTCTTATTTCCTGAAAAGGCAACAGTCTGAAACTAATCAAAAGGGATCCGATTCCCTACAGTTTGTACTTCGGTACTTCAGTTAAACATCATTCAAAGCGCTGTGAACATATCAGTCTAAAAAAGCAACATTTGAATCCTGTCCACCTTCTAGTCAACTGCCCCTTTTTCTTGTATGCAGGTGAGGATGTCATTGTGCACAACTTGTTGGTTGCACCATAAAATTATCATAAAAATGGCTGCAATGTCAAGATCAAAAGTCCTTTTGTCCTATGTCCTGTTTCATGTGTCAGAGACCAAAAGAAAGAATACAAGAACGTGGCAAACATATGCTCTTGGCCTTCAGCCATCTTGAACCTTGGGTCCTTCAGAGATGGGTGTTTCTGAACATTTATAGTTAGCTATTCAGACGATTTAATTTTCCCACACCTGTACAGATTTCTTTTGAAGGCATTATTTGATGTCCATGACCTCCTGTGGCAGCGAATTCCACAGTGCAGTTTCACATTACAGAAAGAGAAACCTCCATTTCCTCTGCTTGAATGTGATTCTTAACCAGCTTCATTTGATGTCCTCTACTTCTTGCATTA
>VYZM01021342.1:0-51841 GCA_013398915.1 Dromas ardeola | reverse complement strand
TACAAGAGACACATGGACATACTACAATGAGTCCAGTAAGGGTCTGCAAAGGTCATTAAGGGCTTGGAGCATGTCTCAGATGAGGAGAGGCTGGGACAGCTGGGACCATTCAGCCTGGACAGGGTCAAACCATGTTGCTGCCT
Organism: Dromas ardeola; assembly: GCA_013398915.1. Lineage (NCBI taxonomy): Eukaryota > Metazoa > Chordata > Aves > Charadriiformes > Dromadidae > Dromas > Dromas ardeola. Next base: position 51,698 of record VYZM01021342.1, on the reverse strand, counting down.
ACAAACCCTTACTGGGAAGGTGCAGAGCAGACTGTCAGACTCACCTCAGCTATGCATAGAAACAGGATAAAAGACAAGAGACACAATCTGGAACAAGGAAATATGGATATTTAAAATTTTTATTTCATCAAGACTGTGGTCAGAAGGGTTGCCCATAGAGGTTATGCAGTCTTCACTCCTAGAGATATTCAAAACTGTGCAACAGTAGGCCCAGAGCAGCCTGATCTAACTCTGAAGTTGGACCTTTGCCTTGTGAGGTGGTCAGACCATATGACCAGCAGAGGTCCTTCCCAAACTAAATTACTCCAAAAATCTGTGATATTAACATCTTACAATGGAAATTAAGAAAGATAAATTCCACTTTTGAGCTAGGACTGAATCTATGAGCACAGGAACAATATCACGTCACATACTTGGCCTGCATGACAAAAGCTCCTTTTGTCTTAACCATTTCTCAAACTGTCTACATTCTAACCTTGCACTGAAAAAAAACCCAAAAAAAAGAAAGAAAGAAAATTCTCTGTTAACTGGAAAGTCTTAGAGGGACAAAGCCAAGAAATAAACAAAATTATGATGTGTAAAAGTTGGAATTGCTCCTACAACCTTAATTCCTTACCTCTTTAACTCCTGTGAGCATTCATCACTTGTGTTCAAAAGTGGCTCAGACTTGGAAACACAAGTCCCTTTACATGGTGCTCATTGCTCAGCCAGAGTTTTTTGTAACCCTGCCATCAGCTTCAGTTGCATAATTTTTCACAGAATCCCTGACTTCTTCAGGATCCAAGATGGACATCGTTCATCACATCAGTCTTTGGTTTTTTTACTTTTATCATTATTGAGAATATTGCGTCACAGTTCACAGTACTTAATCTTGCTCAGAAAGAATAAAATCCCCCAAAAGGACAAGCACTGTTGCATTAAATTGTACCTGTTGTATATCATTGCATTTATTGTAATGTATTTAATAATTTTTGTGCCATAATGAAGGTATTTTATAACTCAACTTTTTTCTTTTTACATCCTTACACTTTAGATATTAGCATGCATAAATACATGCTCATACTCAGTGTGAATGTATATGTAAGCATATATGTAGCAGACACACATACACAAACTTATACTGGAGCTAAATATTATCATCTCAGATAGCAGTTGATACAGCTTTTCTAAGTTGATGCTTTGTACTCTTCATCAGTAGACATCAGCTTCCTCTGAAGTCTTGTATATCCAGCTGTTGAAAGGGCTGCATTTTGGTTTAATTAATATTACACAAGTAACGACAGATTTTTGAAGTGTCCTTTGCAGTACAAAGATAATATTTCCAGTGTTGCTACTGAAGTGTTACAATGTAATCAGGAGAGCCATTGTGGTTAAATTCCAAAGTTCTCAGAAAAGTATGCAAATCTTATCATTTTCACAGCATGTTCCATTGCACATTCGATTACTTATAGCTCCCTTAATATGAATCAGTTGTTTGTTTCACACAGGTTTTGTTTACACCGGTGATACCCTTTCATCTTTTCAATGAGGCAGTTAATATGAACTATCCAAAATATACCCGAGTTACAAACTGGAATGTCCTTTCCATACCCTCCAAAACGCTGTTATTTGCAGAACAAATGTTTTCATTTTAGAAATCACTGTTTGAGGATTTGAACACCTTCAGTTCCCCATGAATATTAGGTTGTGACAATATACAGAGTGGATCATTTTCTCAGTGTCTGTAATTCCAGCAGCCATGCGTGTTAGGAACTCATTTGGCATAAACCAACCATAAATTCATCTAGCTTTAAGACTACTTTTGAAAGTCACAGGGAGGATTTAGGAACCAAATGATTCTTCAGGAGACAAGACAAACAGAAAATAAGTGAATCGGGATTTGCAGTTCTTGGGTGTTATACACAGCACATATTATCTTGGCAATCACATAGTGACACATTACTACTCTAAATATTCAGCTCTCCTTAGTGTTAAAGGGGCATTGTGATAAATTGCAGCAGATGTCTAAGACTTTCTATATGCAAAGAGTATATCATTACTCAAATTCAGATAATTCAGTTGAAGATGGTTGCACTTGTATAATTCATTTTGGCAGAAAAAAAAAATGAAACTTTGCTAGACTGGAATCCAATAAGAACTTTTTAAAGGTTTTGACCCACTTGTATGCCTAAAGTTAGTTAATTAAATAAACACTCTCCAGAATTTAACAAGGAATATATTGGAAATTAAACTGTCATGTAGGTGAACTCTCTGTCCACTGAAACAGGATTAAGGTTTTAAGATTAAGGAAGAAAACTAAATTAGTAGAATTAAGATCAGAATGTACCATAAGAGGATTTTAAAATTACTAAATTTCATGGGATACTTCAGAAAATCAAATTTGAAATAAAACAAAGCAAAAACCAGACATGTCTTCAATTAATATAAAAAATATTTTTTTTGTTTGGTCTTGTCTTTTTGTTTTGTTTTGGTAATCCACTGAAGGATTTAAGGATTATGTCAGTTAAAAATTGCCCTAAATAATTCATTCTGGAATGGTCCCAAGTGTTCTCTCTGGTATGCCAGATCAGGTCCATTAAGAAGTGAAATGTGTCCATCTCCAAATGTATTCTGCTTTACTGATGCGAAAACATTTTATGAAGAGGTAGCTGAATATAAAATAGGCTTTTCTTCTCTTTGATGAGATCTCAAGTAAAAGCTATATACAAAATCAACTGGGTGTGGGGGATTTTTTCATAAGCTGTTTCACTCAGATAAGTTTCATTTCTATGGTGAAGGCAGAAGGGAATCTGTAAGTAGCATATTCTGTCTTACACTAGTACAGCATTTTCCTTTTTGCTGCTTAACATAAATATTTTACAGTAGCAGACTGCACACCCACAGAAGTCCCATCTTCCTTTAAAACTCTCAAAATTGGAGTTAATTAGCAGGTCAAACTCCAGGCAGCTTTCAAATAGACCCCAGCTCGAATGTAATCCCGAATGCTGGACTTGCTTGTTTCATTCTTCTGTTGAGCTTTGGGATCCCAGCCAGCAGGAACAAATTTCCGCTAGTGATTACCAGCCATGATTTCATTGCCATTGCAGGACTACAGTCATTTTAGTCTGAGGCAAATTTCCAATGTAAACCAGTCCAATATTCCATGAACTTATTGCTACATTCAAACGTGAGTTTACTTGCTTTCTTTCTTACAATGTTCTGTCTAAGAGGTACTTTCTTTTTTTCAGTCTTTATTGTTGACTTTTAAATTCAGTATATCGCCTTTTAGGTCTTACTAGCGTCTATAATTAACTTAATTAAAGAAGCTCTGGTTTTGTATTTGTTTCAAATTCATAAAAAAATTACTCCATGTTTTTATTATTTATGAAGTTTCCAACCTATTGTGCAAAGCATCTCAGGTTTGGCATGTTTTTGCCAGAATTGAGGAGGAGGAGGATTCTTGAGAACCTTGACAAGTCCTAGTTGCTCTTTCTACTTTCACTTCTTTACCAACAGTGGTAAAGTGGCTTTACCAGCCATTCAAGAATGGCAACGTTACTGTACGTCTGAAGATACACGGGAAGCTTAAGTTCTTGCATGTCAGCTTTGGNGAAGCTTCAGTTCTTGCATGTCAGATTTGGGGGTTTGGTCTGAGAAGTCATTTTCTGAAATCTATAAACCTTTCCCTCTTTTTTTTTTTTTCCTTTTCTTTTTTCCCCAGCTAGTGCTGATATGCAAGCTGAAAACACCCATTTTTGTAACTGGGTGTCCAAAGACACAGAGAACCAATGCTCCCAGTCCAGGAGCACATTTCAAGTGACTGACAGAGCCCTAACTGAATTATGGGGTGGCTACTTCCAGAGTCTACTCTAATCTTTCAACCACTTTTTTCATTTTGTATACTGGCAAACTGGAAGAAGAAATGGGATATGTTTTCATAGGCATTTGTTAACCAGTTCCTATAAATAAATTGTTGACCAGTGCATAGATTGTTAAGGACAGGAAAAAAAAATTCCGGGCTGAGAAATATACTAAAACACATAGGTCAGAAATAAAGCAGAAATGAGTTAAAACATGTTTCTAATTACTCCAGAAAAGCAAAAAAAAACACCTGGCAATCTTTTTTATTTGACTAAAACCAGAATAAATAAAAGCTATAAAATTCTCTATCTTCTCCTTCCTAATAATGAACCACATTGAAGCATATGTATCTTAACACCTAGTACAGGGTATTTAGAACAAATGATGAAAAGACAGAGTTAATGCCCCTTAACATGAAATTCAATTGCAATTGATACAGAGTGTAAAATTTCCATTGAAACTCTGTTGCGATCATTGTTTTCTTGGACAGAATGCAATTTCAGTATGTCAACAATATATTATGGCATTGAAAAAAATGAGGTTTTAAGATTTCTGTTGTACTGATCATGTCTTAAGCTAAAATGAGAATATTTAAATGAAAGGCTACTTTTAATGTACATTAGAAAATAAATTTAAAGGAAAATAAATAATAAAGAGTCCCTAGTATGCTATTTAACTCAATCTGAAGATATTTTTAATGATGTCAATAAACTATTGACCTAGACAATTTTTCTAATAGCAGTTAGTTAAATGTAGCCTCTCCATAACTATAAGTAAACATTGTGTGTTTAGAGCACAGATTTTATATTTTCCTCTTACTCCATTACAGCTAATTTGGAATTTTTGCATATCTTGTTTTTCAACACAGCAGTCTATTTTAGTATGAATTTGGATCAAATTGAACAAGGTATTTGAAAGATACAGAAATTCGTAACGTGTCATGATTTCTTGCTTTCTTTAACTTTTTTTTTTTTTTTTTCTTTCCACTTTTATTTGGGTTTGACACACTGCTGACCAAACTCAAAGTTCAGAAAGCGCAATGGCATGGCACAATTTCCACTAACTTCAGGGACCTTCGGATCACGCAGGCTTGCTTAAACCCTCCTGGTACAGAAGCTGCGCTGTACTCTGATTCTTGCCACAATTAAAATATGTACTTCTATTTTCAGCTGAACAAGGATCTTTACTAATTCTAACACTTTTCAGTCTTGTTTATACTGGAGAATGGGCGTGGGGGACTCTGAAAGGTGAACAGAAGTACCAGTTTGTGAAGTTCTTAGTGCTGCTTATTTTTGAGAAATTTAGGAAGTTTTCAATGTCTGGATATAAAACCTTCCAGCAACCAAACTATGCTTCCAATGCTACCAAGCCATGTGAGGGTAAGAAAGATCTCTTTTGCCTTGCAATCTCTTACAGGAACTTTTATTTCTCCAAATCAAGTTTGGGGGCATTCAGAGATACATTTTCACTTTGAAATATCTGCATGCAAGTTAGAAATTCTGGGGGCCAGAACAGTTTAACCATTTGGCTGTTACCAATGAGAAGCCATTCCATTAAATAAATGACTTGTCATGGTACATGTAATTGTGACTCATCAACACTATATTTTACTCTCTTTCTATGTGCATGACTCAGCTGGCAGAGTGACCAGACCTGTTTTTTTTTTTTACATAATTTATAACATTATTGTTGATTTATAAAGCTGTATTTGATGAAGATTTCTTAAGATTGCCATTATCTTGGTCATTTTTGACTGTAAATATATAGAGATCGATCCTATCAGCCAACGGATGTAACGCGGCTGAGGGAAGCTATTAAGGGTTAGATGATCTAGAGGGAGTGATTTCTATTTAAATTCACCACTCTGGTTTCTAAAATGAGAACAGAAAAGCCTGGAACATTCCCTTAAGACAACTCCCTTCTCTAGAAGATTTGTGTTGGAGACCATGGTGGGCTACCAAGTCCCATGTCTATTCTCTTCCTCTGCCAAAAAGTGCTATTCCTCTGGTAAACATTAAGCAGTTGGTATCTGCTTTATCCTGGAATTTTGTTCACCAGTAGCAGTATCTCCGTTTTGACTCGTGGTATACTTGTCAGACATCCTACACTGGAGAGTGTACAGAGGCAGGAGATTCCAGTGAGTATTATCTGAAGTCTGACTTCAGTGAAACTGGTGGTGCAGAAAGATGCTGGTATTTCCTAACATTTGCAAGATGTTCCCATTGTAATTTATAGTCCGGATATGCGAGGTTACTTTGCCACTAGGATTCGGCCACCATCATGAAAAACCCTGTGGAAGTCACCAGCATCATTTTGAAGAGGAATTTCAACAACACAAAATGTAAGGTTTCTTCCTTGGGCATGTAGCTGACAAACACTGCAGAAAGGAGAAATGCAGTGTGTCCAGCTTCAAATAGGATAAAAATCAGAGGCTGTCATGCAAAACTCCTGTAATGTCTTTTCCACTGTGCCAGGTTTATCTAGAAAACCACTGGTAGGAATCTATCATTGATCATGAAAGCTGTAATTAAGCGGTGTCTTCTCACACCATTCTTTTAAGAGGCGGCAGAGTGTGAATCTATGCTAGTTTTATTGCCACTCATTCATTTCCTATACTGAAAGCTGTGTCTGGGAGGCTTTCCAGGGAAAGGGAAATGGCATTCTCAGACCACTTCCACTACAGCTTCTGTGTGCGGTGGAAAGGGAGGATATTGCACAGCTGTAAATGGTTTGTAGTGGCAGGTTCACAGTGGACTATTTTGCAAAATTAGAGCCTTACAGGGTACAAAGGAGCTCAAGGGATGAGATAGAAAAAGAGCTGTGAATGAATAAAAGAAAGGGAGGTAAAAGTAAAATACAACATTAGGTCCCTAAAATAAATAATGCAAATCCATCACTTAATTTTTAAGGTAGATACAAAGATTTTGTGTTTCAAATGCTTTTATTACACTGCAAGATAGACATCTTTGAGTTATGGCTTGAATATATAAAGAACCAGAGTCCCAAAAGAGTTATATATCCCTTGTTAGAACGGAAATCCTTACTGCTGCAAATGGGCCAGATCCTAAGAAACTGTCTTTTTTTCTTTTTTTTTTTTTTCTTTTTCTTTGGCAAGATTACTGGACATGTCAGAGGAGGAAGGAATGTATTAGCAAAGGAAGGGAGTGGGTGGGGTGGACCAGAGTTCAAATCCAATAATTCTTTATTAGCACAGTGGCCATTAAAGAAATTCTTTCCTATAAATACACTAACTTAACCCCTCTGAAATGATATCCCAGTTGCACAGAATTTGAGAACAACTAGCCAGCTACGCTAAATCATAACAGCGATGGGTGACTTTATACATCTGTGTCAATTTTCATTATAATGCAGAAGGCTAAAGCTGCCATTACCACAGTTAAAACATTGGCTGTAAAATTAGCAAACTTGTCATTTATTCATTTTCTCCCCTATTATTCATATTTAATGGGAGACACTTGACTTTAAGACTTAAAAAAAAAATTATCTGTTCTGAATGACACTCTCTCAGCTCTTTTCTTCTTAATTTAACTGCCTTTTTGCTCTCAAGTTCACCACAAATGCTGAACTACGTTAGGGATCTAGCGTAGAAGAATGCTTTTACTGGATTATCTCTAGGTTGAAAGCAAGGTTCTAACAGAACAGAATTTATGTTCCCCAAAAGAACAGTAATGTGATATATTTCGAAGAACAGTACTTCTGTTGATCCAAAACATGCAAGAAAATTTAATGACCAGCAAATGCATATTTTCTGGTGTTTTTCTCTGTCTATCCCATGCTTTGTAAAGGGTCATCTGATGACCCATTTAGACGCCAATACGTCTGTTATTTTTAAAGGGAGTTTATGTCTGGCAAATTGACTCAGAAAAAGAAAAGCTATCAAGTTTTTCTTTATGGCCAAAAGAGAGTAAAGGTAGGTGAAGACAAAGGTTTTAGTTGTTGGTTGGATCTGAAGATGCAGGAGACAGAGATAACAATAACAAAGTTCTGCCTGCAGTTCGATTTCCAGACACCTCTGCTCTTTACTCTGGTTGCTCTGGACCCTGCCAAACCTCAGGCAGGAAAATATCAAGGATTTTCTCTGGCTTTTAGTCTAATTTAGATAGATTGGTTTATAATTTAGACATCTTCCCTTTTTCTTCCTCACGTGGCTTCAACTTTCCCTAGCCTTAATATTATTTTATTACTGGATCTAGCCATATGTAAGCTGTGTGTATAACCATGCAAGTCCAGGAACTAAATAGAAAAAGAATCCAGAAGGTCAGAAATGTCTTTCTTCCCTTCCTCATTGCCTGGTGCTTATGACCTAATACAACCAAATGAGCCTCTGTCACTCCCTGACCTCTTTCTTACCTCTCCTCTCCTTTCATGAAGGATGATGTGTGGCATTACAAGTTTTGGCGTTCCACTCCCTGCAGCAAAGGGAAGATCTTCACTGTACTGCTTTGCCCAACTGGGTACAGGGCATAGCAATCTGTCCCTTTGTGGCAAATAACGGACCCTGAGTACGAAGAGATAGAGCTTGTCTATCTGTGATTTCGCATCATTGCGACAGGTGCTTGCTGACTTTTTATTTGTGGCCTTCCTTGCCTTCTGTCACTAAACCCTTGCAAACAGATTTTAGTCCAGTATTTACTAATATCTTCATATCATCTTCTGGGCAGCATGTTGTGCTGTTATCGAAGCCAAGAAAGAAACTGCGGCTGAGATGTGTTGATGATGTTTTGGCTGCTTTTCAAGAAAGCACAGATGCTCTGAACACCTTTCTAGAATTCTTAAGTACTAAAATGTCCTTCTGTTAAAATTTACAAAGAAAATGGAGAAATAATGCTTCATGTCTTTTTTTTCTAAATGGGTATGGCTTTATAATGCTGATGGTAAGCTCCTAATATGTTCCAGTTAGCAGTCTGGTACATAGAAATCATTATATTCTCTAAACACTAAAATACATATCCTGATTGGCAAAATAAATGGTGTAAAGATATCTGAACAACAACAACAAACAAAAAAAATCCCAAACCCTCCTGCCATGTTGGTTGTTTTGAATAGAGTTCTTAAAAGACGCAGAAGCTTTTTTTCCAGTCTATTATACAAAATAAGGAGAGATCTCATGTCTGAGTTTGTTTGTTTGTTTGTCTTGTTTTAATGTATGTTTTATATCCAGCAGGTAAAAAAACATCAATCTTTACTTTGTGAATGTGAAGGGAATAGGGTCTTTTTAATTTAAAAAAGAATCTACTAGCTTTTTAAAAAAAGATAGAGCACTGAAATCAATCTTATTTAGTAAAGCCTTAAAGAACCACAGAAACCATCTGTCTTTTCTTTAACTGCTTGTCTGGTAATCACCAAGTAAGAGTCTGTCTTTCACTTTAGATTGAAATGAAGTTGCAATTAGAAAAGGTGCTTCAATCATTTACTGCGGTCCTTAAACTAAGCATGGGAAAACTAGCATAGGTAAAAATGAGAACTGACCCAAAAGTGACCGTGAGGTCAAACTGAACTTGAACCAATTACTCCAAGGTTTCTTGTAATTTGAGAAGACATACTGAATTACAGGAGGGAAAAAAAGCAACTCTTGCTGTAGTTCTGAAGAAGCCAGAAAGTCCTGAAAATCTTCCTGGAAATAGCAGGTTTTTTGAGGTTTCCAACTAGAACCACAAGAAATGTTAAGCAAAAAAATACTAACACACCTAATTTCACCTAACTCTGCAGATCCTGGCTGTCTGGACAGGATGTTACCTGTTTCATCTTTTTAACACCAGGTCAGGGTCCTGAGGGCACTAATGGGCTTTACGGCCAGGTTCCCACCTGTTCTCCAACTCTGCTGCAGCCTGTCCCTTCCCAGCCATCCCAGGGCTGTGTCTGACCCGGATCCTCATCCTGGGCTCAGCCACATTCCTGCCCACAAAGCTGTAGCAGGAATTTTGGCACCAAGTGCCAGTTGGTACCTAACGCTTCCTGCCTGTTTGCACGTTTTCTTTCCCAGTAATTCCCCTAAGGGCTCATGCTGTCAACCTCTTCCTTGAGGGATGAATAACCTTCAGAAATAATCTGCAGTGCAGCTCCTGACCTGTGTCTGACATAAAGTGATAGCCAAGAGGGAGCAGGGCTGGCAGGGAAAAGGAGGATTTGCATCTGCGTGGAGAGAGGCAGCACGGGGACATGCTGGGGATAAGCCACCCCATGCAATTGCCCAAGCAATTGCCTGCTTGAGGCAGCAGCTCCTGTGAGCAGGGTGCCTGGTCAGCATCTGTGCAGGAGGAGGAACAGCCACGCTGCTGTGTCTGAGCAGCCCTTTTTCAGCCCTTTCTGGCTGAAAACATGCTACAACTCCCCATTTGCTATTAGCCCCAGAAACAGGTTCTGCAGAGCAGAGAAACAGCCTTGCAGCTTAGTTTAGTGGTCTGCTTATCTACACTGGTAACAGCCCTGGTCAGCGGAGAGATGTTTCACATGGAAGTAGGTTCTTGTGGTGTTTAGCAAACTGAATGCAGGTCTTGCTTTACCTTGTCCATAGTAACTTTCTTCTTAGCTAAGAGATCTCTGTTCTTCCAAAGTCAGATCAGACTTCTAAAATCCTGCTTCCATGGCTTACTGGCAGACAGTCCTTAATTTTTAGTCCTTTTAAAAACCTGTCAACACCAAATCCACCTGTGCCCATTTAATTTATGTTTTTGTGTTCTGGGGGATTATTATTATTATTTTCAACCAGGATCCTTTTTTTGTTTACTCATTTTCTTTCTTTCATTCTCACTCTGATCTTACTTCAGGACTAATCATTGAAGTACAGGCACCAGGCTGTAGCTCTTTGAGAAGTGACGGCTGGTGGCTTTCAGAGTTATAGCCAGGCTAATTCACACAGAAATGTGAATATGGAATGATGCAGCAAAAGTGGAGACTCTACAGTTGCCTGAACAATAATGGCATAGGTTGTAACCAAGTGTATTGGCTGCCACTTCGATCAATTGTAGCTGAGCACAGAAGAAACCCAACTCCTCATGGGTATGTGTAGCTAAGGAAAACCTGGCCACGCAGTTTAACTCAAGTAATCTTTCCTTCTTTCTTTTATCCTAGTTTCTTATTTATTTTCTGGCAGGCATCAGCACTCCTGGGAAAACATTCCTTGTATGTAATAAAAATAAGATTACTTTCATGTAGCTTTTGATTGCCAAAGTTTTTCCAGCTTTCAAAGAGCCCTACTTCCATGCTCTTTGTAGAAGAGTGTGTTATTGTTATGCAGTTTGGTTTAACTCCATGATGTGTAGTAAATATATTTAGTGTTATCTTTGTTAAAGGAAATAGAATAAGTGCATGTCTTTAAGCTACAACATTTCTCAGTTGCCAGTAAAACGTACACAGAATGAAAGCAGCAAGAAAGAGGTGGCATCAGAATTACTCAGTCTCGTAGCTTTTTAACATATGAAGAAATATATGGATGATGTGTATTTTACTCATGAAAGATTCCTAAGAAAGTATGATACACAAGTCTGGAATAGTTTGTGCTAGTAAACTTTTAATTCATGTAAAAAATTAACTTAAATTTACCTCTGTTAGGAATGATCCACTTAGTTCTCTATTACAGAACTAGATACACAAAAGTGATAATATGCACAACTAGTTTCATAAATCCATGCTTTAATGAAAGGAACAGAACTTCTGTTTTCTATAATACAGTACAGTCATGTCACTGGCTCATTATTGACCAGTCACATAACTGACAATAAATGCTGCTGTTTATCATGCAGTTGAGAGACCTACAGAAAGATCTTAATAAGAAATAATTCATGACTCTGCAACAAGACCGTGATTAATTTACGTCAGCTCCTTGAGCTATCTGAGAGTCTTTTTGTTTAGCTGAGGATACTTACTAAAAAAGATAAAATTATAACTCGGTATAATTCATTAAACTCATAAATATGCATAGTACTGTAGAGGCATAGATCGATGCACACCAGTCATAATTCTGCTGCTAAAATCTTTGTAGTAGTTAAACTTTAAGGGGAGAGTAAGACATTTTAAGGCATAGTCAATTGTTCTGGGGTAAGAAGAGGTGTGAAAATATAGTTCGTCTGGAATTTTTCAAATTTATTGAAATTGAAAATATTAGTGATGAACATAGTAATGTTGATGTTATATTCTCAGAATTTCAATCACTGTTGGGAAATGGTTCGAACTGGCTCTAATCCAAGACCCTATTCTAACCATGAATAATAGGTACTAACCCATATTTAACCTATTTATCTGAGACAGGTAAGCCATTTTTTCCCAATGCTGCTTTTCTTACTCAGAAGAAATCTTAAACTCAGGTGTCTCAGGCTATAAATCCAACTACAGAAATAAAGAAATTGAATCCCCCAAATCCCAGTCTTCAGATCTTTCTTGTAGCAAGGAACTTCACTGCTAAATTATTTGGAAGTCAAACATTTTAATTGCTTTCTCATGAGAATTGTATCTCATTGCTTTTATAAATTCTCATCTAGCATACAGTCCATTCACCTGCTGAATACAAGTTTCAAAATCACTTCCCATGCTTCAGCAAAGTTCGCTGAAAATACAGACTTAACTGTAAGCGACCCAGGAGATCAATGATTATCTGCCTATTCTGCTTGTCCTCTTCAATCCTCACAAAAGGCCCTGGCACTTTAGTGTGTTAATATTTACCAAATGGAAAAATCTAACAGTCTCTTAAGGCAACTACATAGCTGCTAATTGGAAACACAAATTATTTTGGATCTTATTATAATTGGGTCAGTAGATTAAGTTTGCAAGTACTGTGGAACAGATCTATGGGGTTTGTATTTTTTATGAAAAAGTTGTATTGCTTGGCATTTTGAGAAAGTTATTCAGAACATTTGGTCCTCTTAACTATGCTAGCGAAATGGACCTAACTTTAAGAATGTCATCTGTAAGAAATGCTGAAATTTCTGCACGTGCAGAAGGCTCTTTTCAAAGTGCTGCACCTATTAGTCATCCAGCTACCAGTAAAAAGCAGATTACCATGACATTAGGAATACGAAACCAGCTAGCAAAAATAAAAATGAAGTCAATGAAACACATATCCATCAATTTCTCTGTAATACTGTTATGATTAATAATGTCAACAACGAACAAACTACTTCAGAGAGAATGTTTCCTAACAAGCTTCTTTCAGTAGATTTTAAGAGTTCAATAAGGAGTTTTTCTAGTTCCAGTTCTAAGGAATCTGTCATTCATTTGTGGCTGGTCTGCACTACAACCGAGCCCACAAAATATGCAAAGAACTTCACCCTGGATGGAAGAATCAACCAATCAATAAATATGCCAATTTTGATACTGCAAGATCAGTCTGAGACTTACTAAAATTATCAGAATTTTAATACACACTCTTGCATCTTGAAGGCACTCAGTTAATATCAATAGTGGTACATTTTAACCCATGCTGTTGTAAAGTCAGCTAGGATTTCCAGCTGCAGAAAAATTGATGGCACCTTTAAGGAAATTAATAATTACAAAAAATTGTTAAGGGATATCCAAAAAGCCTTTTTAAACTACATGGAATCCTGGCATTTTAGTTTGCTTCATGATTAAATTCAGAATGAAGACTTTAAAAGCCAGGCAAGTTGTGGGGATAAAAAAAAGTCTGGACGAAAGTGTCCACAGTGTTAAAAGACTAGCCAGTGGAGTACATCTATGAAGTCTGGGTCACATTCCAGGGGCTGGCCAACTTTTGTATAGGCTCAACCTACTTCCTGAGCTCATTGCTGTACTTGTCTGAAGCCAGAACAACTTCTTGCAAGGTACAGGACCAGTGTTCAATTTGCTGACATACATATATGTATATGCAGAGGCATTAAGTATATGCTTCAAAGTCCATTGTCTTAAAAGTGATTTCATTTTAAAACAACAACAACAACAATAATTAAAAAAAAAAATCTAAAAATACCCAAACAAAAAACCACAGCAATACTGGACAGAAGTGGAATCCCACTGCTAGTTGACTATTCTAATCCTTATGCTACAAAGTTGGAGCCCTTCTGCTTGTTCTCTCTGCATACTGAATTTTTAATCATATTTGGTCCTGTAGGAAAAGAACTTAAGTGAGCGTGTTGGAGAACAACCAATAGCCTGAAGTAGGCAATACATTGGTTTTTAAAGCACTCCTCAAGGAAACAGGTGATCTAATTCCCCTCTCGGACTGCAGCCAGAACAGGGTCTTGAAATGCTCTGACCATGAGGTTACCATAGACAAGAGAAGGGCACCACTTACATTGCCCTAAAGAGAGGGCAGGCTTGCGTATCAAGAGGAAAGGCTTTGCTGCTTCACCTCAGAGGTCATATACACTAAGGGACAAAATATCTGCTTCATGCACTTACGGCACCTGAGAGGTGGTTGTTAAGACTCTTGTTTTTCCTGGGTCCAGGCTAGCTCCTGTGGAGCTTTCCAGCTGTACTGAGCATCCATGCTACACCTCTCTGTTTTATACAAAAATGCTATCTGTGACAGCCAGGTTCAGACTATCACTTCATGACCCAGCACTTGATGATTGGGTGATGTAAAGCCTACAGTCATGACTGAACCAACTCTGATGACTTCCTGTTGTAGGAAAGTCCCCGAAACAATTCGTTTGACAATCAAGACTCCAATTTTCTCACTGCACTAAAGATAAGGGCTCCATGTTTGCAAGAAGAGCCTAAACAGCCCATAGGGGAACTCGCGGTTATTGTTACTGCTATTATTACTTCCCAGCTGTGTTCACCAACACACCTTATAAAACTCAACCCAACCTTTTGTCAGCATTGTGCTGTAACTGCTCTGTTGGTTGTTATGAAACATTTTAATGTCTTACTGCAGCTAGCCTGCTTTCCTCAAAGTGTTCAGCTGTGTTTCTTGGACTTGTCTCTGTGCTTGACACTGTCACCTTCTTGTCAGACTAAGGTGTGGTCATATTTCACGTAAAACCTGGCACAATCTGTGAATCTTAGAGCAAGATTAGACTTGTTTTTGGACTCTGATTACAGAAAAGCCCTGCATTTGGAGGGTGCTGACACTTTCCATTATACACAGCACTCATGCAAGAACTCTGCTGCCTCTTCAAAGTTCAGTATTTTCTGGATCCTTCCATTTGATATTACATGATTTTCTGTATGTAATTAGTGGATCAAGAAACAATGTAGACTATATTTCTGCCAAAAAATCTACACATTCAGACTGAAGCAATCTGGTATAAACAACACCTAGCATTAGTCATTTCAGTCTCGTTAGTTCCTTTTAGCTTTATATAATGTACAAATGGGGCTGACCTATGAAATCTGGATTAGACTGAATTTCAAAGTCTTCAGATTTTGGAAGACTGAATTCCAGTATTTTCTTTAGCTCTTGATGTCGATAGTCAACACTGAAAAGTAAAACTGATCCAAGATTCAGTTTTAAAAGAAAAGGTCTTCAGTCCTTATGATTATTTATTATTGTTATTTTAAGCCATATTTTCTTCATTTATTGTTCTCAGTTTACTGAAACCAATTTCTTACAGATGTCTGTAGGAAAATACCATTCAGGAATAGTCATGGACTTACAGTAGTACAGTGAGGCTGTAAGGGGTAAAGGAAATTAAGCAATCATGACCACAGTGAAGTTTCTGTACCCTATAAAGTTTCTTTCAGTGTAAATCCAGAGAGGCATTGTAATCTAAATCCTGTCTAAACACATGTAAGTGGGATAGAAGTTGAACAAAACCTCTAATTGGTTAACCAGCATTTACAGAAGAGCTTCATTTCTGGTCACAAGAACTGCATATCCTGCAGTGACACTAACTTAAGCCCTTGAAGTTTTTAAGACACTGAAGAAAGAACAGTCTTTTGGGGGCTTTCTGGGGTTTATTGACTTTCAATTAAATTTTGTGACAGAGACACCTCAGGAAATGTCATCTTCAAATACACAAAATATACTCATGATATAAAGCATGTGCACACACACACACACATTGAAACCAGTATTTCATTAGTTTTGTGAAAGAAAGCATATTTCTGTATATTTTTCTGCTTTTAGTGTTATGTATAGTTTGCAGTTTTATGTGGTGCTTAATTTGTTGCTCAATTGCTGGGGATATTTTTTCTGATTTTCAGTCTTGTTAGTTCTTTTACAGTAGTGAGAAGGTAGTAAGCATGTGGTAAAGATGTCTTGAAACAAACAACAGAAGAGATTTAGGAAAGCAGAATAAGAGTTTGTTAACTCTCTAAGTGGTCAGGAGGAAAAAGAAGTTGCGTATGTCGATCTATAAAGCATTCTAAAATGCAGCTGGCACAAAATTGCACTGCATATTCTTCAGAAATATATGTGTTTCTACTGTAGGATACAGGTAACTGGTAACAAATATAAAATCATCAGCCACAAACAATCTTATGTAGATTAGATGGCAAACTTCCTTAAACATTACAAACTGCCAAAAGAACCTAAGGCAAAGCAATCATTTGCATTCCCAAATCTGGATGCCATCAAGACCCACCTCCAAGTCTAAAACATTTAATCTTTAGAATTCTGTAAACCTCTTCAAAAACCTTTCAGATGATTCTTAATCTCTGATGAAACATGTGTTACTTTCATGCCTAATCTGCATTTCAGCAGGAACCATGTAGGCATCTTTATTTTCTTCTCTATCTTGATCCTTTCTTCCTCATCATGTTGAAGGTAGAAAAAAAATAGGTGCAGTGGATCTCTCCTTCCTGCTCATCTCCATGAGGCTGTCTTGTGGCTTGTGCTAGATGAAGACAAACAATAAAATTATTATTCTTTTCATGACGAATGGCATCTCTCTCACTGGACTTTTTTATGGATGGACTAGAACAGTATGTGCTATGAGTTAATGTAGGCAGATTTGGCCCTTCTATGATGGAAGAAGTGAAGACTTCAGTGATTCGTGGAAGGTCCTCTGGTCCTTCATGGCATCAATTTGCACCATGAAAGTATTCACAGTTGTGTTTTTTTTCAAACAGGTCAGNATCATGACATTTTCTTGATAACATCACATAATAAAACAACTATTTTCAAATACTAGGATCTTTGTTTTGGTTCATTTAAGTCTCCAGCATTTGTCTTGGTTTTCATAGGGCAGGTGGTAATAGGAGATGAGGAAGTTGTATTTTTCAGACCAAAAGAATATTATTAAAAAAAATATGGATATAGATTAATTTTTCCGTCTGTTGATCTTAGTAGTAAATTAAGAAATAAAATTGTTATGAAATTCTACTGGATTCATTTTTTGTGAAGGGGAAACAGGGAAGTAAAGGAGGTTTTATGTAGCCATAAATGTTGTGCACATAAAATATGTAAAAAAAAATATTTAAAATGTTTTTAAGGCTGAAAAAGCAAGACTCAGAATCAGGATACACCACAGTGAAGGCTGCCTGCAGAGTTTGTCTCTTCTATTAATGAACTGTGAGCAAATCATTAGCTATCTGATCATATACTTCTTTTTTGATACTGTCCCTGACTTATTCAACTCATATGAAGAAAGGTGTTTTATTACTTGTGGCATCATATCATTCCCCATACACTGAAAACTATCAAAACCTGCACAGCAGAGGTAATTGTTCATTTCCTTTTTGGACTCCGATAGAGTGTGCTTCACTATAGCATTTGACCATTCTTCATTTTCTCAATGGACCTCAAACGTAAAGGAGCAGCATTATCCTAATTTTAAAGATGGGGCATAAAAAAGCCAAGGACAGAAACAGCTGACTGACTTACTGCATGAAAATACTTGGCCACAAAAGGTTTACACTCACAGGTTAAGACACCAAACAGTAAGTTTCTAAAGAAAAGTGTATTGAAGGTCTCACTATATGGAGATCTGTTTAGTACAGTTGGTGGAATGCAGAGAGCTATCTACCTCACTTTAAAGTGGACATCCAGAATTCAGCTTAGTTGCCTAACCATACAGATTTGATGCCACTCAAAGTCCCTTATCCCAACAGTTCTCCAGCAGGTCCTTCAAATATCCTGGAGCACCTGAGTCATAGGTGTTGGTCCTGAGGGACTCAGCTAGCTGTGTGTAGACAAGCTGAACAAGGTAAGTCATGTCTATTGTTGGTCAAGTGGATCATTCTCTAAACTCTGCTGTTGAGCAAATCCTCTTCAACTGTAAGGGGAGCTTTAACACCCAGATCATGCAGCCAACTAAAGGTAGCTGTCTTGTTCAATGAGATGCTGAATCCTGCCCTGTGTGTTATCTAAAAACCACATGAACTGATTGCGTGTATGGCAAGTTACTGCTAATGAATTGTCAGAGAGACTTCCATTAGAAGCTGCTATTTGACCATTTTCTTAGACGCACAGACTGAAATCTTCATGGTTCTTCAACGTGAATGACCATCGCTGACTTGGCTTTGTACACCCGTCTGGTTAAGTTACTTAGCAGGGTGTAGTATTGTGTGAGCCCACAGCATCCCTCACTTCAGGTGTGCTTGTGAGCATACACGTCTCAGGCCCTGAATCTCATGCTGGATACACACAAAAAGAGTAACATTTAATATCCTACCTCATCCCTTATTCTGAAGTCCAGGTTCATCACCAGATTTGCCTTGTCCTGAGCACTGAATAAGTTGTTTCTGAGGTTAACGTTGGATGTGATCAAGTAATTAAAGACTGAGCCATGTCTAGAGTCTTAGGAAGTGAGGTACTACCTCATGAAGTAACTTTCCATGTCTTCCCATGCAGCAGCTATTAGAAGCCCATCACAGTAGGCAACACACAACTTTTCTGGATCATCAAGGTAACCTTTCCATTGGTCCTGTTCTTGGTATCCTGGATCTCAAAACCTAGTCAGCAGCAAAACAAAATCGTACTGCAGAATACAAAGACTGCTTGCCGGGTTGGATGACGCTAAGCCAGCAGCCTGTCATAATTGTGTTAAGAATAATTTTATTCTTTGTAGTGGATGAGAGAATAAAGTGTAGAGTAATTTTGAACAAGATAGTTTATCTGATAGTTTAATGAAGGATTGATTGTTCTACCTGTACTGGAATACTTGAACCTTATTTTATTGTCTCAAGATTATGTAAAAGATGGCTGTTTTGCTGACTGCAATGGTCACCAAAACTATATCTTGTAACACAGCCTTACAGACACTATTAAAACAAAAGACAAAACTTCTGACTGTGGAAATTCTGTAAAATTACCTATCCCCAAAGCCACTTGTGATTGCAAAGCATTTCTGCTTTTACAGATAGAATCAAGAAAATGAAACATTTTCTGAATATATGACTGGATTAAAACAATTAAATGAGCACTGCCAGTTCTGAGGGAGTTTAAATGATGCATTAAAAGAATGGGTAGTGAGTGTTATGCAAAATAATGCAATCCAAAAGCAGTCTTTGGTGGAAGCAGAATTGACCCCGAAATGTGCAGTAGTTGTTGCAATTTCAAAGGTGCCAGAGAGTTACAACACTTCATGAAGCTTATACAACAAATAAATTAGATAGTCTCATAAACCACAGCACAGAGAACTGAAAGATTAGGTGCCTCCAGTGAGAAAAACAATCTCCCAATACTAATCATTGGTGGTTCAAGGACAAATTCTGAAGGAACTGCAAGTAACAGATATATTCAGAAAATGTCTGGGTCAGTGCAAAAAGTAAAACTACCATCTCATAAGGGCAGTTATAAAGAGTATCTGATGCACCATCTTGCAAATAACCACTATAAGGCTGCATGGGGTACTGTATCATCTCTAATCTAGTTACTTTAGAAAACAAAAAAGAGAGGAATAACGCTTAAAATGGAACCTGAGAAGGGTTCTGTTGTTTCTGTCCTTTAATAGCAGAATTCTCTTAAACTCTTGTTTAGGAGAGTACAATGCAGAAAAACCTCAGAACTTCTAAGAATGTGTACAGAGAAAATTCTTAGTCTTCTGGGTGTTATTCCGCAGAGGCAAGTGATAACTAAACAGCATATGCTAATCCTCTGTTTTGTAATACAGCAGTCATGAATTCCTCAATAAAGAATGTCTGAAAGAAATTCAACTGAACTGGCCAAGTGTATAGTGTGCAGGCTCCAAAAATAATTGTGAACTCCTGCCCAGAGCAAAAATTAACTGAACTTTTGAGCAGCTGATATCTTTCTGAGATAGTACCCAGAAGCTTAAAACATACAAATGCAAAATTCTGTAACTGCTTTGTCTTCAAGCACAATTTTTTGCTATGTTTGTCCAGTACCTTTGCAGAACAGCCAAATATAGAAGGAAAATCTCACCTTTCTCATACCCCTGATAGCCTTTTACCCAAGGTTAACTGAAGTAAAGGGAACCTGCAGAAGTAGCAGTATTGAAAAAGAAAAAGGCTATCAGGATGTGCGGTGATTCACGTTCTGTTAATTGAGGAAGGCATGATGGGATTCACCAGACTAGAAGGTACTTGTCTTGTTAGTGATTAGTAAGCATTTCCAAAGGATGATACTGATTTAAGCCTATTGGCAAATGGATACTGGTGATAGTGACAAGCAGTACCTAACAGCTTTTGCAGCCTAATAGGTTAATGTTTAGAATGACATACCTGCTTGCCCTTGGCATAAACAATGGCTGTTGGTTTTCATGCCATATCTCTTGCTCAGTCTTATTTGGACAGTGTATACACTTGAGGGAAGTTGTGCTGAACACCTTGAAGGGGAATAAAATGAAGTACAGTTTAATGCAAATGATGAAAATTGTCGATGATTCAACAAATGATCTTTCTTTGGTGGTTGTACCATAAAAAACCACAACTGTCTTGACTGCTTTAGAAAAAATTAAATATATAAAATAATTAAAACTACCTTTAAGGAATTGTGGTTACTCTACAACATTTTTCTAAATAACGTTGGTTACCCATAGTTATTGTTATGTCACACAGTAAATAAAATGGTGATAGTCAGTGGATGCTTCTGACAAAGCATAGGTAACTCAGTCTTCAAAAAGTCAGGCTAAACAATCAGTTTGTTTGATGGAATAGTTTCAGCAGCTTCACATTTGAAAGTGCCAATGCCTTTGCACCTGGATCTCTGATCTCTATATAATCTCTGTATTATCTGTATATATCTTCTTTTTTAAATCTCCGTAGTGCTCAGGTAAAGAAGCTTAGAGTTGAATCATCCATAAAGCTGGGATAGATTAAACCACAGAGCTGATGACCACTGGAGGAAAAGAAGGGCAAAAATTCTTGTTTGTTCTTCATTCTTTTATTTTTATTTTTTCCTCTGGATACAAAATAAGAGAAAGTAAATAGCTACCTGGCATATATCATACTTGGCTTCCTACTGGTTCTTTCACCTACTGGTAGATCTGCACCTACTAGAAGAGCAAGTGTACTGCAGATATGTGGAATGAATTATTCCAGCTCCAATGGTGACTTTCGTCACATTTTGTTGACATTATCATGGACCTATAAACAGGATTTAGTAGAGAAAACTGACAATTGGCCTTATTAATTGGTAATATTGTCAACTCAGTGTCTCATGTATACTTTCGCCGATGTTCACGGAATATTTTAAAGAAACATTTGTTTAAGTAATTTTGATTAAAACTCAACCTTAAGTGTTCAAAAGTCAAAAGTCAGGCTCCAACAAACTTTTTAAAGTGATGCCTCTAGGATTCTTTCAATATGTCTACCAGCATTCGTAACATTATCGTTCACATGTTTGTGTTCCTCCATACAATAAGTAGATGAATAACGACATTGAATGAGTTAGGGCTACAGGAAATATTGTACTGCAGAACATTTTGAGAAACTACTTATCCTTCAACACTGTCAGCATCACCATCCATACTGTAATGGGAAGTACGCCAATATCCTACCACAGGTTTCATCTTGAGTACCAATCATATTACCCAAATAATTAGGTGGCAATAATGCTTCATTATCATGAAATTGATGCTGCTTCTCTTCTTTTTGTCACCTTCTGTAACCAGCCTTAGAGTTGCTCTTCAATATTTGGCTTTACTCTTTGTGTACAATCCAATTTCTTTCTCCAGCAAGTGTCATTCAGACCTCCCTGATAAAACAGGGAGATGTCATGCATGTGGATCTCCAGATGCGTGTGCATGTGGGAGGGCAGGGATGAAGAATCTTGGAAAGGAGATACATGATGAGGAGAGAAGTCATGTATCACAACATAAAGCAAAATTTCACAGTACAGCTTCCATTACATGTTGAAATCCCCAACTCATGATCCATCAAGGGAAAAGAATTCAGTGAGATTGTCTGAGAAAACACAAGAAGTGTTTAGAGAAAGAAGAACAGGATTCCTGCCATCATTACCAGCACTCCAAAATCCCTCCTTATCCAAAACGCTGAATTTCATCTCAATATATGATAGTATCATGGCACATTTTTTGCTATCAGTGAAAAAGAAGAGTTGAAACAGTATTGCAGTTTCCTCCCAAACTGGAGGAAATACTGTTTTAGACAGACACTATTACGTCTCTTTGCATCTGTATCTCTCACACATTTAAATTATTTTACTGCCAAAAAAGATCTTCAAGGGAGCAGGATGTGAGAGCTAAACCTGGCCTATGCAAAAGCAACCTTATATGTGGGGGTTTTTTTCACCTATGTACTAAATATTATCCAGATAAGGAATTATGTGGATGGAAATAGAGAGAGAAAGTTCCCTAGGAAAGTAAAGAAATCAAATAATAAGGAATTTTCCAGCATGGCCTGAAATGGTGAGGATTGTGATCCTTTTAATTACACCATGAGCACTGATGCCATGTTCCAATAATAAAAGAGGACAAACACAAGTGATGCAGGCAGAATCATGGTTTTATTAATGAATAGAAATGGTTGATATATTCTTGACAGGAAGACATTGCTGTTTAATTATCCCACCAAAAAGCCCCCCTACTTAAGATGGATCTGATTTTTTTCAGCTATTTTTATAAGACTGGTTCTGTTCTCTGACGATTCTGCCAATCAGTTTGAAACACTTTAGTCCACAGATCTCTTTTTGACTGTAAGAAGCATCTTACTTACATTACTTAAATGTTTCATAACTGTCCTTTGACATGCTTCAGTAATGATTATCAGATAAATTAAGTAAAGTATACAAGGCAGTTGTACGTAATATGCTGCTATGAAAACAGTTACTAATAAAAGAATGACAATGGTTTCCAGAGAGATATCCTACAGGTGTAATAGCTCTACATTCCCCAGATATTGAGGTTTATCTCAGGCCTCCTAAATCAATGGAAAGAATTTACTCCCAAAGGCTTTGAATCAGGACTTGTAGGGAATACCAATAATTTTAGATGCTGTCGTCTGTTATTTAAGACTCTGAAAGAACATGGATGAAAATAAACAGCACACCAGGACTGTTTTGATGGCTGGAAGGGAACGACCGCTGAATGCACATCTGACATCTTGGGCCAGGATTCTGGAGGCAGGATTTCACAATGTCAGGGTGACGCCGATGTTTGAATCTGCAGCCCTTTCAATGAGACAGACTTTATTATTGCAATGATATACTGTGATATTACTTAACAACCACAGTCAGGAAGCAGAATATCTCACAGCACTAGGTGTTGTACAAACACAGAGCAAATAGAACTTCCTTCCCTGATAGTGCTTAAAATTTTAGAAAATCAATTGGCACGACAATTTGGCACAGGGGAAAATAAGGAAATATAGTGAATGTATTGCCCACTTGATAATATCAGTCATATCCCTGGCCTGATAAAAAGCAAATTTTGTAGCATTATGGCAAAGGACAGTTTCTAGGAAAGGACTAAAAGTTTGGTACAAAAGGACTTTGCAGATGATTTCAAAGATTTTTTTTTTTTTAGCACTATGAGTGCTATCAGTAAAGCCTGAAGGTGGTTTCTTGCAAAGCTAACAAGCTGGTAAGTGAGGCTAGCATGTCCTCTTACAAATTAGGGACAGTAAGTGAACCTAACTCTAGTGAATGTGGCCGTTTAGAAATGCTGGATTATTCACAGTAATTTTAAAGCTCAAAGAAGCAGTCATTAATACTTATGTTCTAACACTGCAGTTATGTCTATTTTTGAGAAGTCTGAATTAAAAACTTGGTGGTTTTACCTGCAGAGTTGATTAATTCAAACTCATATATTAATATTCCAGAGTATGGACACACAGCAATATCATGAAAAATAGGATTATTTCACACAGAGCTAGCCATGAATAAACATCCCTTCCAAGTACAATATGAGCAGGCATGCTATTAGGATGCCAGTTGGCTTCATCATATGGAGATATTGCTGCCTTTAGCGTCTGTTTCTCCACAGACTGACACAATAAACTGAGGCTCCAAAAAGCTAAGGGCTTCTTAACTGCTCATTGACACAAAATAGTGGTCTCCAAGTACCCTTTCAGATGTCATTATGCTCTATCATGTCAGTGATCCATGGATAACAGCGCTTCATGTAAATCACTGGGGGGTGTTCTGTTAGCTTGTTAGGTTCTCATATAAATTTAATAACAGATTTATTTTATTTCCCTTTTGAGAAATTAAAATAGCTTGAAATGTTTTAGTTATAGCCACAAAAGTGAAATGGTCTTCTGTGTTCCACAGTGATGTGTGCATCCCTACCGTTCTGTTCTCCAGCACTTTTCCCTCTGATTCCCCTCTTTAATTCAGAAGAGACCATGTTTCACCCCTTTTTTACCCTCCACTGACATACTGCAGCTCAGCTTACAGGGTTCTTGTTCTTTCTAGCAGTAACTTCAGTCTCTTCTTCATCTGCTCCTGGCTGACCCTGACCAGCAGTTCTGGTCAATGGGTCTGATGAGCAGAGCTAAGTCCCCTGCGGGCAGGAGAGTTTTACCACTGCTCTGCTGGCTACAAGCCCCGTGCGCAGCCGCTTTCGTGAGAGAGTCTTCCTGCTGGCAGGACTTCTCACCTAAGCACTTTTCTTGACACTCAGCAATGACGTGAACACATTTCATGACACAGCCTTTTGCTGTTGCTCACGGCCTTTGAGATATCCTTCATCTGCCAAATACATTATTTATCTCTGCAGTTTTGTGTGGAGGGCGTATTGGTGTAAGCTCTATAATTGTGTCCAATAGAAAAAAATCACTGTTATTTTTCTTCTAGTAATATTGGAAATTCTGAATACCAATATAAAGATCAGGCAGGAATACTTGGTATATAGCAGAAAGAACACATCAAGTCCTTCAATTTGAGCAATTATCTGTACTGAACTTTTCTAGTGCACATATAGAAAGGTACCTGTTCCATTTCATATGCGTTCAGTCCAGTTCATTACCTTTGAAAGTTCTAAATATTCTGTAAGGATTTTTTTTCAGGGTCTTCAGCTGACTTTGGAACATTTGATTTTGGATCAGCTGCCTTTTTGGAGAAAGCCTCCCCTGTCACCCCCAAAAGCAAGTAAAAGCTGCACCTGTCCCTGACATACTGTATTTAATTGGTTAAAATCAGCTGACTGCCAGCTGTTTTGCCAACACTGCAGAAATCTGTATGTTTCAAAAAAGCTTTAATGCTTATTTGTTCTGCAAATTGCTGAATGATACTTTCATGGAAGTTATAAAAAATACACAGAGTTTGATTCCTGAACAATTCAGAGAACTATTTTTTGAAAACCAATGACAATAACAGTTCAAATTTTAAGAAATTGTATGATGAAGCAGATTATATTTTTCCTTTTAACTTAATTGGAAATAATTGGCATTGGAGGTCTTTCAGACAATTTAAACAAAATTAACTTCTTTCAAAATTTAATTTCTAAGGAAAAGATTTCTGTTTCACAGAACTATCAATATATATACCTATACTTACTCCAACTAGGAATGGTCATAATTATACAAGCTACGTCCCTTTACACGCTAAAAGCCTGTTGTGATCTGATGACTTGCATGATCGGAACAGTTAATGTATTCATAGAGTTTGTGAAGTTTGACATCGCTACTAGGAACATTAATTTCCTTTATGTTGGTTTCTGTGTGTGTACTTAGATTCATCTGGTAAGAGTAATTCTCAATGTTGACGTCATTCCACTGTATAAATTATCATGACACTGTGATAACCTGCTTGATTGTCTGGAAATCTTGTTGGGTGTGTGGAGTGAAATCCATCTCTGGATGGAAATGTTGACTAAAGACTGGTGTCCAATGTAAGCCTTATGTTTCCGATTATCCACTGTGAGAGGTGAATGCAATCAGAAGGAATTAATTCCATCCTAAACCATGTCAATAATTTTGTAAGTTAGTGACTCTGAAAGTGTTTATCTCTTAGTGTGTTATAGCCTAGATCAGTTGGTAAGCCTGTCTAAATTTTAGGCAGCTGCAGTTAGATGAGATGCATCGCATCTTAAGTTACTTTTTTTTTAATTTACTCTAAACCAAGATCTCTCAGGTGGTTTCTGAACTTTCAGATCTCACTTTTTTAGCTCGAAACCAATGCTTTCTAAAACCACAGTGTGTTTCCTTGCATATCATAGGGTTTTTATTTTTTTATTTTTTCCTTCATTTTTCTTTTTCATTCCTCAGAGAACCTGTAAATATCTATTGCTGGAGCTATCAGAGCTAATGAAGTTCAGGAGCTTCCTCTTAAATTACACAGTCTGATCTCATTAAACCCAAAGTCTCAAGATATGCTTTCTACTTTTGTTTTGCCCTTTCCCTTACATCAGGGAGACGGGAGCTGCAGTTTCCTAGGCAGGTTCTTCAGGAGCAATATAACACTAAAGAAACACACATTTGTGTCCATGGTGAAATCTAACGCATCACTTGACTTTCGTCTTTATTAACTTCTCTTGAAGAGCATCCCAGCCATACCTATTAACATACTCATGGCTCCAGCAAAATATTTCAGTCAACTATTGATGGTGCTCCATTCCTTTATCATGGCTTTTTAAATACAATTTGCCCACCGTGAGTTTTGTTTGGTGGTTTGTTTAGGGCCTTACCTTTAGTAGTTTTTTCTCTAAAAATTGCAAAATATAATTGGTATTTTTGAAAAATATATGGAAGCTTTCACTCCATGTGAATTCATGCGAGTTTGGTAAAATGTGACTTTAGGGAAAAAGAAAGTCAGAGGTCTTTACCAAAAAATCCTGCTTGCTCTTATGTTTAGCATCATTCATTTGTTGTGCATCATTCTAATGAGTAATCTCTCTGTGAGTAGGTGTGTAGTGCAGTAGTATTTCAAAAGCAAAATAGGCGAAGATAAAACTAGCAGCGCCCTGGTTTATTCACTTCTGCTTGTGTTTCATCAGATCATTGTCTGGTTTATATCTATGATATTTCTCTGACTGGAGAGGATCTATGGGAATGCTAGATTAGGATCTGCCTCTATAGTTTCACAATCTGATCTCAGCAAAGCCAATGTTGCCTCATAAATGTAAAAATACTCATGATTAGAAAAATCTTTTTGTTCCTTTTGTTAGATACTTAGTTTATGGAGCAAAATTAAAAAGTTAATGAGAAAAATACTTTTCAACTTAGTTCAGTCACATGTAGTCAATTGTTGTCTGACATTCTAAACTTGTCAGAAAAAGGTGAGGAAGCTGAGTTTTAATGAAGGATTAAACTGATTTTTAAATCTTTAGCTATTTCAAGACGTCCTTGTTATTCACCAAAACACAGTTAATCCTACAATGGAGCTGAATGAGCTTTTAAAGGCTGACAGAAATTTCCTGGCCTGGCTGCATGCTATTTTTGTTGGAGCCTTATAAGGCAACTGGAACCAACATTTTGTCAAAAGTGTAATTGCACAATGAAGAGAGGGTGAGAGTTTCAATGTTGCCTTCTTTCTAGATTAAATGGTCACTAGTAAAATGTTGGCTTTTTTCCCTTTTAAATTTAATAATGCCATCGCTTTAATGGTCATCAATCCTTTTGAGACACTGACTCCAGACCAAACTCCTTGGGGATAATCCCAGCTGTCAGATGTAAATCACAACAATTATCATCACTCTGTGTTCAAATGGAGATCATGCTGAGGGTGTGCTAATTCCAAGGGAGAGTTAGATCTGGATTGTTGCAGCAGTGGTAAATGCCACAGATGCAAAATTTCTCATGCCTTATGTTTCCTCCTCCTCTTCTTAAACTAAAACCTTGAGTTCAAGTTTTCTCTTGAAACCATAATAAGCAACAAACTCTAAATAGGGAAATTAATTTTCAGCTGTCATGAAATACAGAATCACAGTTCTTTCTACAGAAAAAAAAGATTTTTTAAAAAATATAATTTGCACATAGATATACCCTGAGTTTGAGAGCCACAGAATCAGAGTCACAGAACCACTGAGGATGGAAGGCACCTCTGGAGAGCATCTAGTCCAACCCTCTGCTCAGCACATGGTCAACCACAGCAGCCTTTTTGGGTTTGGGCTTTTTTTTGTTTGTTTTCACAGCTTTTTATTTCTCCTGTGCACTCAGGACTACTGACAGTCTGAAATGTGTTGACTTACAGTCAGTCTAGGTAACTGAAAAACATTAATACAAGAATATCCCATTACAGCACAAGTCCCCTATTTTTGCCTATTTCTGTCTGCATGCATTGGAAACTTAGGAAAAAGTGAAGTTTTTATTTTTTCTGTAAAGAACAATATCTTGCATATATTGCAAGCATGTTAGCTGCAAATAGCATTTGATACTATCAGGTTTTTTCTTTTGTTAGTATGTGAGGTGGTATAATGTTATCAGAGTGTCTATAAAAATTATTATTGATGTAGATACAAAAAGGAAAGGTACACTATTAAATTTTGTGTAGCTACATATCTGTTCAGGAAAATAAACCAGACTTACCTGGCATACAAATAATTTATACAATGAAATATTTAACTGTATTGAAGAGTCTCTACACAGGAAAAAATCCTGCAGACTCTGAGACAGACAATTACTTGGTAAATCTCTTAAATCTAAAAAAGCATAAACGCCATAAAACATAATTCTTTTGAATCAGATAATCCATTATCCTGCCAAAACCCCAAAACATAAAACAGATGAGAAGTGGGAGCTTTACAGGTTTACGAGCCAGTGCAAAGCCCAGCAAACGCTGTGCAGCCAGGACACAGCCTTTCAGCTCCACAGACGGACACTAGTCTAACCCAATATAGAATTACTGACTTCTGGTACCAGAACTTCTCACTCATTTCCATGCATGGATCAAAACCTTATAGAGAAGTTTGGGAACATTTACTTCTGTCTACATGGTCAGAAGGGGACAGTCATTAAAGCAAGCCGAAGCAGCTCCTTTATTGTCTACTAATGTAGGTGTTCACAGTGTGACAGTGCCTGTGTTGATGAGACTCTATAAAAGGTGGGCTCGGGAGGACGGACACATGCGTAAGCTAAAATGTTTCCAAGCTTTTGTTTTACAGACAAGCAGTGGGAGGGTGCAGTTATCTGCATATGAACTTGCAGCCACACAGACAGAAGAAGTTGCCAAGAATGTGGCGTGAAAAGATATCCCAAGTCACACTTCAAATTTAGAAGAGAGGCTTTTTGGGTTTGTCTAGGGAAATTCAACTTGCTTTCAGAACTAGAAACCACAACTGATAAGAGGGTGAAGGGAGCAGCTGTCTGCAGTGTAACAGTAAGTGGCAGAAGGAGAGACGACAGCAAATCCCTGTCTGTTCACTGGGTGAGGTCCATACTCCTGGCAGAACTCAGCGGAGAACTGATGGAGTGCTCGCACATTGTGCCTGAACTGCATCAGAATGCTGAACGTCGGCACACTGTAACTGGAGAAATTTGCTCACACAGGCGAGGCACTCTTTGGAAATACAGTAGCCTCTTTTCTGAAAAAATAACTTAGTGCTTATCAACAACTATATTTCAGCAGTGATGATGGTAAAGTCAATCGATAACTCTTTTTGCTGACTGATGCATATAGACTGTTCATATAGAACATTTATTCTCAGAAAACAGTCTTTAACTGGTGTGGATTAATGCAGTCATTGTGAAGTTGATAGAGCTAGGTCAAACTAGGCAGCAGAAAATGGTAACAAGAAAACAATAATAAAATGTGAATATAGGCAAAATTTAGCATTATTATTATTATTATTGTATAAAATTAGAGGAGAGTGGGCAAACAGTTTGTGTTTCATTAAATTAAAAAAAATATTGCAATAAAGATTCACCTGAGGAGGTTTAGACTGGACATTAGGAAGCATTTCTTTACCAAGTGTGTGGTCAAACACTGGAACAGGCTTCCTAGAGAGGTGGTCGATGCCCCAAGCCTGTCGGTCTTTAAGAGGCAATGCCCTTAACAACATGCTTTAGGTCAGTCCTAAATTGGTCAGGCAGTTGGACAATCGTTGTAGGTACCTCCCAACTGAAATATTGTATTCTATTTTATTTTCACTTGTTTCAATATTTTATATTGCTTTCTGGTTTTACCTTATGAAGATATTACTAATCTCACAGACTACAAAATAGCTTATGGGCTGGAAAATTAGGATTGGAAAAGATATGCAAGTTTTCGCTTTCCATAGATATAAAATTCCATAGGTAAATAGAATAATTTTGGATATAAAATAATTTTTTAAAAAGTTTTTTATTCAATCAATGATATTATAAAAAATTAAGTTCGTTAGTAATCTGTGCCATAAAAATTAGGTATTGATAGTTGCTGATCTTTTTCTGAATCTAAAGGCTTAAATACAAAAAAAAAAGTGAAAGGTAAGATATTTTCTCTCTAATATGCTATGACTTCAGTTATAAATGGTTATTTAATTTTCATCTCTCAGTTTTAAACAGTACTTTATATTGTGTTATTTTTGGTGTATGACAACCAGACAACTGATCAGTTTAAAAAAAAAAAAAAAAACAACAAAAAACTGTGGAAAAATGTTATGGAAATAAACAACTTGATGTTCAACAGATATTTTTATCCCTAATTTATCACATATTTTGCAAAGCAAAACATGATCTTTTATTACAGATGTCATTCTGCCACCATACTGGTGCAAAATACAGTTGAAATGCTTAGGAAATCCAAGACTTCGGTAAAGAAACATTTAATGTAGTTAGATACATTGATTTATGTTAAGAACTTTTGGTTTCCCATGACAGCATGTCTAGAACTTCTCCAAAAGTTTTACGAAATGATTTTTTATTTCTTTATCAGCGGTTCTTTACTGGAATGTGTCTCCCTTTGTAGTAGCATAATCCAAATCTTCTACTGTCAGGAAAAACCTTGTTTTCTTAATTCGATCAGTTTAAAGCAATATACTTAACTGACTGTTTTCCATTTTGGTTTACAGCAATCATATCGGTCCGGCATTGAATTAGGTACTAATGGTGTTTCTTAACATTAAAACTGTCACTTCAGAAACCAGGTTGCTAATGGTATTTGTATTTGTCTCATGGGAATTATTAATGGAATGAGTTTGCTTGCAAAGATTCCTGCTCTGCAGATACAGATTCATTTCCAGTACAGAAAAGCAGTATCTTTAAAAAGGACGGAAAATACAGTTAAAAACCACAGACATGCTTGATATCCATGAGATAAGAGGTCCGTCTCAGGAAGAAATATCTAGGGGGAGTTTATTTGATTTTTTTAATTAGAGACATTTTATCAAACTAAGAAAACTCTGCCTGATCTTCCTTCTGATATCAAAAGTGAACTTGTGAAGGACTTGTCCTGCTAGGAGACTGAAAATTCATAACTCACTGTCTAAGCATTGATGCAGAGGTTGAGACTGAAATTAAAACTGTTCCTGAAGACAGATTGACATTCAGGGCCAAGTTTATACCATCTCTTACAATTGATGGGAAAATTTAACTGGATGGGCTCAGCTGGACAACTTGAAAAATTATTTCATATCCTGAGCTCAAATGATTAATAAATATTTGATTCTTTGCAATAAATCATAGGCTTATCAGGCAAAAATGAACAGCCATTGCTGTGACCTAACATTGCATCAATAAAGTATTTTATATATATATTAAAGAAAAAGTGAACACAAAAAGATGTAAATGTTGGACATATCACTGAATCCTTGAAGTGATAGGATAGAGCCATCTCACTTGCCATACCCACGGGACGTATTTTAAAAATAGTAATAATCTTACATATCCTGATCCTTCATGCAACATGATGCATGCCTTGTCTTAGTGTAGGACATACAAAGATAACGGGGAAAAAAATAATGATTGTTCAGTACAAAATCCGCATTCCCATAACCAGATTTTATCAGCTGCATGCAGTTCCGTATTTATTTGGTAACCAGAATTTCAATTTCTTGAGGTTACAGGAACCTTTAAGAAGAATATGGCGGCACGTGGGGGCATTCATTTGTTCTATTACTTATGGTAGCTACTTTTGATTCATGGTTTGCTATAACTGCCTCCCTCTGACAGAATAAATGGGAAAGTGATCGTTTTAACATGCGAGGAACACAGGATTGAATTCAGAGCAGAGTCCAGTCCTGCTCTGCATGGTCCTGTAAAGATTCCATTGATTTCATTAGGCCGAATGAAATAAATCCCCTTTACAAGTGTACTGTATTTTTAGACCTGAAGCCAACATTATTATCATAAAACTACTGCTTTCTCCTCTATACAAGTCCTTTATAAGATGTATTTCTGCCATAACATCTACAAAAATAAAAATGCAAACTTCTAGAACAAAGAACACTTCTATCAAAGGGAAGCGGAACACAGCTCTGCCTTAGGGAAAGACAGCAACCCGCATGCAGCATGTTGCAACCTTGAGTAAAACACCCATCTGAACAACATCACGGGCAGTGAGTCAGAATTTTATTTTTGCTCCTTTATCCTTGTTGCAGCAGACGAATAGACAAGCCCCACTCACGCACCCCAGGCTTTCTGCAGGCAGTTAGTGATCTGCTTGTGCTGCGCCCTATTTTGTGCCACCCCTATCTTTTATACCACACAGGACCTGCCGTAGACAACTTCATGCTTTGTCCACGCTGTGACACCACCAGCCCTGAGCTGACTCATGCGAGGTCAAGCTGGAGACCGTCCCTAGGGCACGCAGGGTGTCTGCAGCTCTGACCCACCACCCGAGGGAAAACTTATGCACACTCTGTAACAGGGAGCAACAGCCACAGTCTGACGCTGACCGCCTCTCTCTTTCTGCTGGGTGACTCCTTTCACTCTTTGGCAGTCTATCGATCCTTTGCCGAATAGCTCTCTCACATTATTTTTAATTTTTTTTTGATAGCTAATTATCCAGGTGAATGTTACAGTGTAGTCAGTGGAATGAATGAACTCAAGAAAAGAAAACTTCATACAAAGTTATGTTTATGGTGCGTATACATTTGCGTATGTGTGCACTGTATTTCCAGAATAGCTTTGGTTTATTCTATCATCCTTTTTTGTTTTGCTGACAGCTAATTATTCCATTTATTTGGTGCGTTGGCTTTTTTAATCTTTTTTTTTTTTTTAATTAAAAATGTTTACATGAGCTCTTGCCAGCCCAAATTAAGACTAAGAATGGTGCTGACGGGCTGCAGAAGACAGTTACGTGTCCTGAAATGTGAGTCCTGTGTTTGGAATTTGAGTTTCGGTCACAGTAAACCCTTCCAGATTCCTTGCCCCTTACATAACACGGTAAATCCTGTCATCTGTTTTCTGATACCATCTACTTGTAAGGCTGGAACGAGCAGTGCAAACATTCCTGAAATCTCTCCTGTTTGTCATACTGCCGAGCTCGCAAGCAATCACAACTGCATACCTGAGAAAGGATACACTGATTTGAATGTTTACAATATTTCACTGCAGCAGCTAGAAACAGACTGCACCAGCTGAGCAGGAGAGAAAAGAGGTCAGGGAAAGCTTTTGTCATTTCTAATAATTCTACAAGTTCTATAAAGTCTTTTTCTTTAAGTAAACCTGTCCCAACATCCCTATCGTACCTTGTTTTGAACTTTTTCTGAAGTTTTCCCTGCTGCGACATTTAAGACCATCTAGAAATTCTAATTTATGTGTTTAAACTCCCTAGTTTCTCTGAAAAATGCTGATATGCAACAGCAGAATAGGAGAGCTTATGCATAAATACCCTGAAAGCACACGGACATAAGTTAGTGCAGTACTTCTGAGCAAGGCAGCTCATGTTAGTGAGCTTGCTGCAGTGAAAAGGAGCTGATTTTTGTTTTATAGAAATGCTTGCCTTTCTCTTCAAATGTAAATAACAACAACATAACAACAACAAAACCCGAACAAAGAAAAAACCAAGAAAACAGAAAACTCATTAAATAATTCAATTACAAATAGGCTGTTTTCATCTCTATCATTATTTCTCAGCTTTCAGTTTTCAGATTTTCTTTCCAAGCTACAGCCTTGATGAAAGCTGAGATTTCATCAAAGAAAAAATTCAGATAAAAGCTTTCAGACAGTTTTGCTTGTGACCACAATGAAGCACTAAAAAAAAAAAAAAAAAGGTATTACCCAATGATAAAGCAGGTATAGTAGTATAGTTTGTACAGGCTTGTTGCATCCTTATCATGGGAGTGACAGGAATTGATGTAACTGGCTATAACCACAACGTATGGCACAGAGCACATGCACTGAACTGGTGTCGTAAATGTACACATATTCTGAGTATACATACACCAACCTTCTCAGCCTGGGAATAAGTCTGTTTAACTGTTACTGTTATGCAGTGAATAAAGGAAGATCATAATTAAAATAATAAAAGAATGAAAAGTCACAGAATCCACTTACAGAATCCCGCTAAGCAACAGCTACTGGAGACACACCAGCACACGGCAAGCTGAGATGGCTGATTGACGGAGGAAAGTGGAGTGACAGATGGATGGATTCTTCAGCAACCTATGAATGAAGTAATAAAACTAAATGACATTTCTGTTTATAAGATTTCTTTGGTCCCTTAGCTGCCACCTTAATGTGTCAATAATTTTCCTATGTTCCTGTAAACCATTATTACTATTTCATTGTGGACACTGTCAAAGACTAAAAAACTAGTATAATACATCATTTGGATGTAAATAACCTTGCTATTTGCTGCAATCTTATTCAGTTTTTTGAACGATACCTATCTTCAGACCAAGGCCTAAGAGATCACAGAGCTTTTCTGAAGGGTTATCCTGCCAAAAATAATGATAGAGGTAACTTTTTTCTCATCACTAATTGCAACAAAAGCCAGTTTTCTGGCTGTGCAGTGTAGCTTTCAGGATTCAGTGAGGACATACATGGAGAAGTACATACGAGTGCCTGAACCAGAAAGCTGAGAGCATGTGGGCATCATGTCAGCTTTCAAAGCCAGCTCATGCTATCAACAAGTGGAAGTGGTAGAAGTAATTCAGTGTTGGAAAACCCAGGCATCCAACTTTTGTTGTTCTTCTGTCTATGATAGAGTAAGAACTCGGACGTAGAACTGCATCCTGCATGCAACTTTTCAGCCAAGCCCTTCTCTATAAGCCCTCCAAACGATAAACCAGAGGCAGATTCCTACTGAATTTCCCAGTATTTGTCGGGTCTTTGGTTGGTGGTCATGATTCTAGGCCTGGGAAACTTAGAAAATCTTGTCAATCTCAAAAAATGCTTAACTTCTCTGTGTAATGCGTGAGGAGAAAAATGCCTATCTTGTCTTCCTTAAACCTATTTGAATATGACTATATATCTGCAACTGCTTTTTTCTTTTTCTTTCATTTGTACAGTGACATATAACAGCTTCACAGAAAAAAAATTAAGAAAAGAAAAAATGAGAAGTCTTGGACAGTCTCAATTTTCTGCATGAATAAACACGTTACATTGGTCTGTGCACAGTGGTGATGCAGTAAGAAAATTCATAGGATTCCACTGTTTGGTGCTTTACTTCACTGAGTGTTTTGATGCTTTGCTACTGTTAAACTATGTAGAGCATACAGGAATACTCCTAATACTCCTAGGATTGCTGAAGAGAGGCTTTTATTTCATTTTTATGGCACACAGATAAAATAATCTATCTGTGTTTCTGACTGTAGGGTTTTTTTGAAGTTTGATTCTAAGAGTGGGTGAAAGGCATCATAATTTGTATTGGTGTAAGCTAAGGACGGAATTTGTCCCTGAAGGGTTTATGAGGCTTGTTATGAAAACAGAAAGTATCTGAAGTGTAAATCCTTACAGCAGGAGAAAACAATATGAGCATGATATGTGATGACAGTTTTGTATCAATTATGAAACCATCCTAAGATATAGTTTAGCACTTGCTAGGTCATTTTTTTTTCACTGATGCACTAATTAGGAAATATTTCAGCTGACTTTTTCAATAGGCCATGAAAGAGGGTGAATAGGCAAAAAAAACCCAGATAAAACTGCAACACAAGCATATAGGAAAAGAGATAAAAATTGGTAAAGTGACGAGAACAGAATTAAAGCAGAGCTGAAATCATTGTACCCTTCATTGTTATTGCTGTTATTATTTTTAAGTTTTTCAGAAGACAGTATCATACAAAAGCTTCTTTTTTTTCAGCTCACTTCAAGTTGTTTGTGTATTTTCCACTCAATACTGGTAGCTGATGGTAGGAAATATTGAAGACTGACTTTAGGAAGGACAAAATTAAGCTATTTGTCACCATGCAACTGGAAATAAAGGAAATACAGAGGACTACCCAAGATACATGGCAGAGTAAAAGTTGACAAGGCTGCCTTCCAGTATGTGTCTGGTAAAGAAACAGCGATAGGAAAAGCAACTCTCCAGGAGACTGCTGAGCTAAGAGGCCCAGGACCAGAGATATCTCTTTCCCAATGTGCCTTTATAGACATTTGGGATGCTCTACTGTATGACCCGTAAAGGAAAGAAAAGCTAGATTAGAGTTATAAATAACAAAAGCCAAATGGGACACATTTGAGGCAAAGAAATACACATTTTGTCAGAGGAAGGAGGATGACCAAGGACACCTTCCAGCTACGTGGAGGTGGCAGAGCTGAGAGTCCAGCTGCAGGCAGCCCAGAGCACTGGGACTGATCCTGGTGCCCCTCTTCAGTAGCCACCCACACCTTCTCCAAGGTGATTAGCGTTTCAATACAACTTCAGTCTCCCTGACAGCCCCTCGTGTCTCAGAGTCCTGGTTTCAACTGGGAAAGGGTTAATTTTCTTTCTAGTGACTGCTGTGAGAGCAATGTCAATAAAACCTTTTGGTTTTAGTTGTTGCTAAGTGATATTTACACTATTTAAGGACTTTTTTCAGCTTCCCATAGAAGAATAGACATGGAATGGCCAATGAAATATTCCATACCATAGACACCATGCTCAGTATATAAATGGGGGTTAGCTGGGGGGCAGGAATCCACGATCACTGCTCAGAACGGTGCCAATTCACTGGGTGGTGACAGTGATCCATGTCATTATTATTATTGTTATTATTATTGTTATTTTTCCTTTTCTGTTATTGTTTCTATTAAACTGTCTTTATCTCAGTCCACGAGTTGTTTTTTTCTCCCCTTCCCCTCTTTTTTTTTTATCCTCTTCCCCTCACCCTTCTTCTGGGTGGGGAAGTGGGGGGTGGGGACGAGCAAATGACTGTGTGGTCCTAGTTGCCAGCTGGGGTTAAACCACGACACTCAAACACTGTTTTCCGTCCTTGTTCCTTCTTTTCTCCTCCCCCCGAAAAAGAGTGGGTAAGAAGAGAATTTTATCCCTTTTGATATCAAAGACAAGCATGAAGCTCAGACTATTAGAGGGACATGCACTCTTAGAAGGTACATGGGAGACAGTACAACTGACTGTCCAACCTTTGGCCATGCTGCTCTGGGGGCCTAGAACAGCGCTGTGCTAGGAGAGAGGGTCTTTATGTCTGAAAATCCTGGACACTCGGCATTTTCAGTCCACAGACCATTCCACTTCGGCACACTTAGGAGCTTTTTGCCTTCCTTTTAACTTGACTTCCATGTTAGGTGAAGGTATTCAAGCGTGTTTTTCCTCCTATAAGCTGTAGATGCCTTCTAAGAAATGTCTTCCCTCTTCCTGGAGCTGGTGACTCCTCACTGTGACGCGGCGCATACTCAGCTCTGCTCCTAATGAGGTCTGCCGAGCATACAGATGACAGGTCTTGGCAGCAGGAAGATTCAAAGGAAAGGAGTCAACTCACTTGATGATTTTAAAGACCCTACAGTTTCTTATTCTTTTGAAATTGCTAAGAATGACCATGACCCTAACTTTTGTGACCATGCGATTTTTATAATCCTTTAAAGGCTGACATGAAACAACCAGGTCCAGTGAAAATTATTTGGTGTTCTTATCAGCTTTGTGTTTTGAACTTCTGGGCCACCGCACCAGATTGACATATTTTTTGATCATTCAGGTTACCCGAGTCTCTGCTATTATTTTGACAGGCTCTGTAAACAGAAATGGAAGAGTTGGGCTGAGTGCAGTCGAGGTAAATTTAGTTTTCAGGTTAGACCTCTGCAAAGGACTCCTAAACAATTAATTCCTCTGCCTTGCAGATGACATTTTCTTCACTTTAATTCATTCCCTGTTGCAGTCTTTTTACTTCTGACTTCTTGTATTGATCAAGTTTTAGTTATTTCACTGAAAGTCCTCTTTTTAACCTTTCTTGTGCTAAAAGCTTTCCTTTCTGCTTGGCTTACAGTATAATTCTGCTTTACTGGGGACTTACCTCACTGCTGAAGCTTGAATCAGAATTGCTTTTATATGTTCTCATGTAACCCAGGCTGCCAGGGTGTTTGCCAGAATTTGTCCTGTTTTTGACCTAATTTTTACACATATTTTAATCACTTCCTATTCACTTGTTTAACTAGCAGTGGAGAGGTAGATATAGGTGCATACAATATATAATGGGCTTTGGTTTGATAAGCTAATAGTTATCTTAACCTTGCTTTTACATGTTGCCCTTTTATAAAATGCAGGCAAAAGAAAATGAATGACAGAGGTGATCTGCATTGCGCAATGCAACTGCACAGTAAGCCTGTTTCTAAAAAAAGTAAATATCAAATATGGTTGTTATTGCAGCACTCTAATATATAGGAAGAGGTGCATCACATTTCTGTTAAAATTAAAAATATAGAAAAGATCTTCTGTCCAAATAAATTATAATAAATAGATATTTCTACAAGATCAAGAGCAAGCTCATATTTTTCCAAACTGTAGGACTTTCTTCACATTTTACACATTCATTTGATGTGTTTGGTGACCTTTTCTATAGTACATCCTCAGTTTTCATGTTAGAATAGTAAAATGTTTGTTTTATAATTATATTTAAGTAATCTGTACTAAAGGAGATTGTTCCAACAAGGTTCATACATTGACCTCAATAACATTGATAAAAATCTGGTATAAATCCATTCATTCAGCATCTGTTCATCCTTTTTCTTGTCGTTTTAATAAGAGAGATATCCACTCCTTACAGAAGAGGTCTTAGAAAACAAAAAAGACAACAAAAAGCTCTGACCTGTTGCCTGAGCACAACATAGTGCTTTTCTGAAACTACAAGGCAAATGAAATGCTTGTGATAAAATTTTTGACATTCCTGCCAAAAAGTCATGCTTTGTGTTGATTACTGAAGTGCATGGAACCATTTGCCAAAAGTAGCTATTATTTCTCAGAAATCCTGTGTTGCAGAGACACAAAAAGCCATGGTTCCTGAAAGATGTACACTGACAAATGTTTATATCTATACATATCTGCAGCCATTGCTCTTGTTTGTTTAACAGAAAAGGCAAGATCCTAAAGACTTCATGACGATGCTGAATTATTTCTTCTGTAACGGTCCAGTTTGCATCATGATGCTGCTGGGGGAGATATTGGTGCTATGTCGACTGCAAGATGCTGAAGACACCTAACTTTATCTCCCTCTCATGAAGAACAGATAAAGCAGTCATTCAGTGGTCGTAACACGTGATGGATGTGGGGTTTTAGCTGACAAGTAGCTGTTTCCCACAAAACCCCATGAAGTGAGAGACAACAGAAACGTGTGATGGAAAAGGTCCTTCTGCACCATCACACAAAGCCACTGACAAACGTGTGCACTGCATTGTCTCTTCCCTCCCAAAATTGTTATGATAAATCTAGTTAGATTTCCTTGTCTTAGAGAAAGGTTTTGTTTGGATTTAATTGCAGTGAGAGTTAGAAACTTTTCATTTTAATTTAAAAATTTATTTGGGGATATTTTTTTAGGTCAGTTTGCTCACATTGCGAAGTTCTCATCTTATGTATTTCTTATGTACGTATGTGTTACTTTATTTTTTATAGCAGTGTTTATATTGTATTAGTTTCAAAATACTTTTATTTTCATCCTTGTATTTTATATGGCTGAAGATTAAACTGTTGTTATTATTATTCCAGTCCCAAGTTCCAGTTCATCCATTTCTTTCTGAATGCTAGTCTCAGAATTTCTGCACTGATGATGTCTCACTTTTATGTTATTTTAAACCGAGCCTTTTTTTTCCCCTTTCTTAAAATATTAAATGAGGTCAGTTTTGAGTGATAGTCTGGAATTTCACAAGTAATCACTTTCCAATCTTTCCCATCAGTCTTGCCCATTACCTTTCCTAATGTATGGTAACACTACAATATTCATGTACCCCATCACTTTTTTTCTATTTGATCTCCCATATGCCATCACACAAAATGTTATACTCAAGTCCAGATAGATGAAATGTGAATTCCTTTTGTTTATAGACTCAATTATCTTAATAAAGAGAGTTATGAGATTCATTTTTGACCGTCATTCTTGGATAAACTGAGGTTTTGTTTCATTCATATTCTATTGCATAGTGCTGAAATTTATATTCTCTCCCCATTGAGGCATGGAGTGAGTTGAAAGCTCTACCTTGTCTGCTAAAGACAAGAAAAAGAACACTCCCCTGGTCTCCTAAAAGGTGCTTTGAGGAAGAGAGAGTTCAGGAATAAGAACTAAACTTATGAAGTCCCAAGACTAAAATGAATATTAACATTTATTGAAAAAATCCAATCTCCATTTTTCTTAACTGGTCTAATACCTTTATTTTGTTTATTGATTTGCATGTGAGAATTGAAGGAAAAAGGCAGGCAATGTTAACAATGATGATAAATTCAACGAAATAATGGGAAGTAAAATTTACAAAAACAGAAATGGAAGGACTTAGCAGTAAAATTAAAGGAATAACTTTTGAATCATCACAGAATTTTGCAAGCACAAATGTACCCAATTGAAATTATGACAGTAAATATAATACATAGATTGATATAATCTTCAGTAACGTCATATGCTTTGAAGTAATACACTTCAGGATGCTTGCCATTCTTTGATTTTCCTTCTATTAAAGAACGGGCATGAAGAGGGACAAACCAAATGAGACAGCTTCCTCTAAGAGTCCATTCAGAAACAATTACTGACCTCTCTAGTAAAGCTTTTACACATTTTGTAGTAGCTCTGTGTGTGACACCGGCATGTCCCAGCTCTATGTGACCTCAGCGTTCTCCAGAGAAGTACTGGCCAACACAGTGCAATGCTTTTTTTGAAAGTTATTATAGTTAGCAGAGCCCTTAGTACTTACGGATAAAGAAGGAGGATGTTTCCTTTGATCAGCTGAGGGCCTCATATGGTGCCTTGTGTGGACCATCTGTATCGGGATACAGCTTGTTTTGCATAAACAAATGGGACTTCCAGCAACCAAGGCTACAAATCATCTGGATATTTTAGCCTCAGTTCTCAGTTGTCTGCCCACATGGATTTAATTTATACTCATGAAATAAACTTTAAAAGATGTCAGTGTATCTGTCTTAAAATTAGCCTGATGTTAGTCAACATTTGGAACTATGTTTGGAAATAATAGTACCTGCAATGTGCTATTTATAGTCTCCCTTGGAGCCACTATTGTGTAA
Source organism: Dromas ardeola (assembly GCA_013398915.1). Lineage (NCBI taxonomy): Eukaryota > Metazoa > Chordata > Aves > Charadriiformes > Dromadidae > Dromas > Dromas ardeola. The sequence continues at coordinate 10,120 of VYZM01021342.1, read as the reverse complement.
AACATAATTAAAGAGTTTCTAAAATGTGCAATACAGTCTAGGTCAGGTAAATACATAATCAAGGAGTTATTAATGGAACTGCAATTAATTAATATGCCTCCATTGGAGTCATTAAAGCTGATTAATGTTATGGCACACAAAGAGAATTTGTAGCTAACAAATCAATGACCCAGTAGACCGTATTGTCTCCTTTGGAGCCATTATACTGTACCATATCAAAGCCTCATTAGAGAATTTTTAATTTACTGATCATCAGCCCCAGTAGTCATTAGTTGGCCCAGGCTGATGATGCATGTGCATAGAAGAAATGTAAGATAGTACTCCATCGGGGGATGGCTCTCCTCCCAGTTACACTGCTGTAAATCAAGGGTAACTCCCTTGGAACCAATGAATATACATAGTTTGGGGGGGGGTGGAGGGGGCACAACCAAACCCAAAAGACTACTCCAAGGGGAGAGTCAAATCAGTTGAGATTTTTAAAAAATTAATTTATTATGCTTATTCAGTGGCTCATTTCTAATGAACTAACTAAAAAGTTCAATTTTTCTTTTTAACCTAGAAAGGGAATCCACTCAGAACCCATAAATATATGATATGGAGGCAGAGAAATTGGAGATTATATATTTTCATGCCTTATATATTTGGATTTCATCTGAGCTTCAGCTTGGGACCTGAATTTTCAGTCTGCTATTACAGCATCCCTGAGATGCATTTTACTCGAGACTGTTGATACATACTCCCAGCCCTCACTCTTTCTAGGCGTAGATTTTGCCTGGAAATCTGTTGGCTATTTCTCATTGAGGATAACTCTTTCTCTGGTTTTCATTAACTTCAGTGGAGTTACACCCAAGATAATTTTGTCCTAAATGGTTTAATATAGACTTAGTGTTCACAACTGCAGTAACCAAGAGTCCTTTGAGGACAGTGCAGAACAAATATTGCAATCTTACAAAGGCTGAGCCGAAGCCTTTGTCTGTCTAAACTCACAAACAAACTTGCTGTGGGAGGTCACTTGCCTTGAGAGCTCTGTCGTCCTGAGAGCGCAGGAGGGGAATGTCTCTGGAGATACGATTTGCTGGTAGTCACGTTCTTTGTTTGTAGGTTTTGTTACATTGCAATCCCTTTCAGATTGCCTAAGATTTATGGATCAGATTCCTGTTTTCTTTTCCTTTTTGAAGAAAGGATTACTATCTGACAGCCTTGCTCAGAAATGTAGATAAGAGTTCATTTCATTTACTTTTGATGTATTATAGATGGTGTGTGTATTCGGTTTTACACATTTATTTTTACAATAGACAGAGCTTAGAGTATTGCTAAGAAGCAGAGGATTTACTACATATTGTACTGCTTTTGTTACCCACCTCAGACTTTCTGTAGTCATGGGTTTTACAAGAAGTTTGATTGATGTAGAATAAAGGTATCACAATATTAGTTTAGATTAGGAAAACTAAATCCACCTTTTGAGATAGCTCCAAGTTAAAAGGAAACAGCACCTCCACTGCTTTCCTCTTCTCGTTTAAACAGAAAGAGAGCGACAGTGACACTGGGCTAGTTATTTTAGAGACCATTCCCTAAATCATCAAGTGTTTATGTAAATGCATATGTCAATATGTATTTCAGACCCATAGAACTCAAATTGTTTGAGAAACAGATTTTCTAACAGGTCCCATCAGCTAGATTGTACTCCTGCGACTGAATTTAATTTCTTGCTTCTTTTAAATATTTTTACTCCTACAGTTCTCAGCTGAGTGGTGGATGCTACGTGATGAGAAAAACTCACAGGACGTCAGTTCTTGATTAGTAGTTGGCCAAAAGATTGTGGTGCAGCCCAAATGTACCCATAGTTCATTATGCTGGTAGAACAATTCTACCTGACAATGATATTCTTTTGATGCTTCACTTAAATTAAAAATTAAAAAGATCCAAGGTCACCGGAATCGGGAGAAATTTCTGCTTTGGATAAGGTTTCATAAAATATTTCAGATGTGCTGTTGATATATTTGGCAGAATCGGGAGACAATCCCTAGTGTCAGGGAAATTAGCATTTTTCTCAACTCTTGTTCTTGTCTCTCACCAGATTCACAACATTTTCCTTAATCTTAGATCCTTGAAATTTTGAGTTTATTCATACAAATTAAAGCTTTATCAATCATTATGGGGAGAAAATCTTTACTGAAATTAAATATTTATACTGTGTCAAACAACAAGTGCAGTGCCACTGAATTTCATGGAGCAGTGTCAGTTCACAGCAAAATACCTAAACTTAGGGTATCCAAGGAAAATACTGCAAATAGCTGTCTAGCTGTCCAGATTTCCAGACCACAGCAGTGAAACAGAAATACTGCCTATATTTATACATCTATGAGCGTCAGTATATAAGAAAACAAAATGAATACCAGAAATTATGATTTTTCATAAGAATTAAAGATCTTTAATAAACCACAAAACATACAAACTGGAATCACCATCTTTGGAGATGCTTTTTTCACTTTTTAACAGCCTACAGTTCTGTTTGGCAGAAGTGGAAACCAGAAGGACTGATTGTGCGTATACTCCTACCTGCAAATGAGGCAAAACACTTTTCCCATGCGTTAACTTGGTATCCTGCGGTTTTTTTTCAATATATTTACTGTACTTCTAAATAATTACGGGGTTTTATGTGTAACACTTTATTTGTATGAAATCCTTTCAGATTCAATTTCAATCCTTGTCACAGAGTTCTGTGCGTAACTCTGTGTGTAACTGGGCTAGGGAATTTAATTTGTTCTTCTGTTTCCTTAATGTACACAACATTAGTGTTTTGATTTTAACCTCCCTGTTATCCTTTTTAGCAGTTTCAGAGTGCCTGAACTCGATCCCTTTTGTATTAAAAGGAACCGGATGCTGTGCTCCAAGAGTGCACCTAATGGACTCTAGATACACACAAAAAAAATATTCAGTTTGTAGGACCAGACTGAGAATTTATCCCTGAAATGTCTACAGTCTTTCTAATGGTCCTCAGAACAAACTCTTTTGCTCTGCATATCTATCCCCTTTTCGTCCATGCTTCTTACTGACATAAAAAACAATAGTTTTTTTTTTTTCTTGTTCTGTCTCCAGACTGTAAGCTGTTTTGGACAGTTTTTTTTTTCCATACTGTGTGAAATGGGGGCCTGAAGTTAACTGATGTAAATTAAAATAACTGTAAAGGGAGAATGATGGCAATAATAATAAAGAGAAGAAAAGGTAGGCTTGAATATTGTTTCTCTTCTTTTAGATCAGCCCTGATCATAAGGCAAAGGCATCCAATTTAGATAATTTCAAATCCAAAATGCTATTACACATGCAGGCTTGATTAGCACAGTGGCAGGATTAGTATGAAGAGCACAAAATGAATCCTTGATGCTTCATCCACTGAATCGGCTATAACGGCTTTACAAGAGAGGAGGAGGATGCGGAGCACCAGGTTGAAGAACTGGGAGTATCTGTCCTTTTTAGCACAGGAGTCTTCCCAGTTAGCGATGCAACACGCTGCGAGGCAGCAACTGTCTGAAAGAGCTGAAAGCAGCCCAAGCTGTGCTTCCTCACACAGCACGACTCTGCGCCAGGCAGGCGGCTATCTCTTGGCTGGAAGTCTCACCACCTCTATTTGACCCAACTAACGCAATTTCCACAATCCCTCAGGTGTACACTGGATTCTTGATGTTTAAGCTCATCCCAGTATTGACCAACTGCAGCTCTATCATTTCCGTGTCACCTAACTGTTCTCTCCTGACAAATCTATAACATCAGCTATATTTTTTTCCCTTTAGCACACTTTGTATAGCACAGCTAATAAATTCACTTCCAACAAGATGACTCATATTTTAAAAGTGTCAAAAATAATTTCATAGTCATAATTATGGTACTTTGGCAATGTCAGAAAAGCACAACACATGATTTATCCTAAATAGGAGATGAAAGGCACTTAATTGTTATTTTTACTAAGTCAAATTGGCCACTAGAAATTCAGGTAAACTGAAGTTAGGCTTTCATAAGGACTGCTGAACTGAAGAATCATGTAAAATTCACTTCTTTTTTTTTTTTTTTTTAAATTTTGACAGACATGCTTATCATCTGGCATTTTACTTCTTTGTGCAAATGCAGCACAGCTGGAATGAAATTCCCTAAGAGGTCGGTTTAACTGTATTTGCTCATGATTAAAGCTTTGTTCATAAATAGGTTTGCATTTTCAGTGAGATTCTGCTGTCTGCTTCTTCCGAGCTGTGTCAAAGGATGATGAAAAAGGCACGGGGTGACTTGACCCCAGTCACACGCAGCAGGGGCTTTACTGGCTTCCAGCTCTTTGGTGTTTCCTATAACCACAAGATGATTCTTGAGACCTTTCTCCCACTCTGTCTGCCCTCTTCCCCCCTCTCCCCCTCCCCTTTACAGTCCTCTCTGTGATTTAACACCAAGGACAAATAAAAATGAAGTGTCTTACTATTTGTTCACATACAGTGAATATACCGTAGGGGGTTGACCAGCTGAATTATGCTGGTTATTTACTAGAACTGAAGTAGAAATACTGTAAATCCTTTGTCTTCCACCCAACCCTATGATTAACTTTATGTGAGGAATATGTGTTTATTTTTTTGCTTCTGTTTCATGGTTCAGAGCAGCACAGAAGTGCTGGCAGCAATAAGAAAAATTCCTGTAATTTCACTTGTGACAAACTATGTTTGCTTTAGAGTCATTGATATGTTTGGCCCAAACTTTCCTCTGGTACAGATAAAGACATCTAGATTTACATCAGATGAGAACTTGCAGATTGAGAAGTTGCTTTTAGTCATAAATTTATTTACATATATATATATACAACATCACTTGCAAACTACTTTCTTACATTTTCTTTCAACATGCTTTTTTTCTCTCCTCCAAATGTACTTTCAGCAAGGTTCACAAAATAAATGTAGTGCATAAGATGGAAAACATAATACATTATTAATAATACTTGAAAGCAACAGCTTAAATGGTAATCTTTAAGTAAACTGTAAATCCCTCCAATATGTCCTGTGAGTTATGTAAGCATCCTGAGACAGACGGAGGATACAAATTAGAGAGAAGTAGGGAGAGAAAAGTCAGCAAAAACCACTATGAATTGAAAATCTATTCCTTTGTTTCTTCTTGGTTGTTTGTTTTTTTTTTTTTTTCCCCTGCAATGTAGAAATTATGTTCTCAGCAAATACAGGAAAGAAAGCACAGAGGACTTTAAATTCTCATTTAAGTCATAGTAATGCAAATCAGGAACAATTCTCTGAAGCTTGGTAGAATAACACTGTTGGGAGTGCAATGAAAAGCAAGTTCCAAAATTCAGCTCTTGAACCCAGTTGCAACAGCACAGACCAGCTGCTGGCAACCACCCTGAAGGGAACGCACATCTAAAGCCTCTAGTCCACTTATTAAAATATTGATACAAAATTAGTTCTATAAATACAAACAAAATGGGAGGGATATTGAAGGGGAATATCTAGTGTACTGTCCTTCCCATTCTTCCTCTTTCTTCCTTCAGCAGTGTTGCAGAACCTCCCAATATTCATCATATTTATCTGTGACACAAAAAGCACTGGACTTTCTCAGGTAGAAACAGACACTATGTTCTTATGGTCGCAGGAGAAATTTTTGAGCTCTAAAGAAGCTTCCTGAAAAGCGGGGAAGGTTGCTTAAGTAAATCTAGCAACTGAACTAGCTTTGGTTCTCGGACGTATTGAATAAAATGAGCAAAGTACGACACAGACACAGTCTTAGCAACTTGCTGAAGCCCATTCACGATTTACAGGAGCAAAGTTCTTGCTCTCCCGTCTCTCAGACTGATACTCCAAGACCAATGGATTGTGCTTTGGTACCATGAATTCCCATGTAGTTCTGTCAGGATTAGTTCATGTCACACGTCGTGCTGCAGCACAAATTTTCAGTTTTGAGTTTATAAGTAAGGAAGAGAGAAAAAGTGAAGAAATTCTGTCTTCTGCCATTGAAATTCACAGTTTTCCCACAAAAAAAAAACCAAAAAAACCCAACAAAACAAAACAAAAAACCCAAACAGAATGAAACAAACCAAAAACCCAACACAAACCGAACAAAACAAAACAAAAATCCCAGAAGGTTTAGCTCACAGTGGAACTGTTCTAATTCCTGCATGACCTCTAATTTTGTCTCTTTACCTTTCTCCTCAGACGGTAATAGAAATCCCAAGTAGATAGCAGGCCTTATGATAATTTACAAAACTGTTTGAAGGTACATAGGTTTACATGATAAATCATAATGTTAGTTTTTCAGAATCTCTTTTTCTTAATTTAGCATTTTTCAGAACAGTAATTAATCTGCCCTGACATGCAGAGAAGTACACGATTCCCTGCCTGCTACACCATGGAGCTGTTTAGATAATAGTCACTAGTATATAAGTTTTCTAAAGTGAGGACTGTATCTTTGCTCCACTGCAGTTACATACTGACCATATCTTGAAAGCTTCAGAGTAACTAATAGGTCATCCTTTTTTAATTTTCAAAACTGAAAATTAGAAATAACAAAGAAATTTTGATGTAAGATATGGACCAATCTGTTGGTGCTTTTTGTTTGAATAAATATTTAGATTTTCAGATACTATTTCCCTGGCAGTTGAGTTTATATACAATCAATTGTTTTATGAAGACAGTGACATGTCATTTCTTGACTCTTTTTCACTGGAATGTGTTACTATAGTCACAGTTGATAGGTAATATTTACCTTATTTACTAATTGTCGATATTCTACTAATGTCAGGGCCATTTTATCCATGAAACAAGAAAGTATACATATGGCAGTAATGTAAGAAAGATGGTCCTTGGTTGCTTTTAGTGACTATTCTGAATACCAGTACTTAGCATTCATATGCAGCCTGCCAACAACATCCAACATTACATTTCAGTTTCTTTCCCCACCCCCCCCCAAAAAAAAACAAACAAAAAACCTGAAGACAATGGTTTGAACCAAGAATAAAAATGTTATTCAACATCTTATTTTTTTTTTTTTCTTATTTCTCTCTTTGAATCTTTTATTTCTGTAACACAATGCCAGAACCCTGACTCAAACACCTGGGCAAACACTAGTTAACCCCTTGTCACCAGGCAAATGCTTCCCAATTAAATTCAATGTTTGCTAATACTGTTCCAATCAAGCAACAGCGGTGCTTTGTACTGACTTAGGGCTAACAGTCCACTGGGAGCATCAGTGCAGATATCTATTAAGTAAAGTCTAAAGATTTTATCTGTCTTGATTAAAAGGAAAATACTACAGTAAAATGGTTAACAGATAATAGATTAATCTAAAAATTTACTTACCACTTTCTATCCCCTTCACTAAAACCCTTTCTTTCAATGTAAATAAAGGATGCCCTGTATTGCAGTGGTGATGTACAGCAATCACATCTTTATTCAAACTTTTAGCAAAATGTATTGTCTGTGCGTAGGTCTGCCATGCAAGTCAGTGGCTATTAAGCATGTCAGCTGGGGGAGAGGGGTATGGAAGGGTGAGGATGAGCAGCAGGCACATTCCAGTTTACTCTTCCAAGAGTCCTTCTAAAACCCTCAGGCACCAACTGCACCGCTCTCGCAGGTGGGAAGAGCGATGCTGGCTGCAGCCTGAGTGGGAAGCCAAGACACCCTCCGTGGGGAGCCACAGGATGGGGGGCACGACACAAAAGCAGATCAGGCTGATTGTGGCAAAACAGCTGATCCGTGTCAGGTCCCCTTGCAGGACCTGCCTGACACCTGTTAAAGGTTTGCTAATTCAGACAATGCTCCACCCCTTGCTCCCCATTCCATACCCTAACTAGCAGTGGTGGTATGAAATGCTTTCCCATCCTTTGAGCGCTTCTGAGGCTTTAAAAACTGTTTCCTCTTTGGAATAAAAAAATCAACACCTTTTTTTTTTTTCTTAAAAAACCCATCATTTTTAAATGGGTTTATTCTTAAAAAATGGGTCATTCTTAAAAAACCCGTACTTCAAAAAAGAAGTATGGAATTTTTACTTTAAAAATTACAAAATGTTAACATTTAAATAGTCGAACCATTGCTGTTGCTGCACGTTTCCCCCCCCCAAAAAAAAACAAAAAATTGAAAAATCACATAACCAAATTAGGTTTTATGGCACAATGTTGTCTCTTTGTCCGCAGTTAGTGGAGAGAACACCATCTTGAGTAAAGCATTCATCCCAGTTTTATACAGTTGGGGTAATCTTCTCTTTGAAATGTCAATTTCTGCTTCCTTTGTCTGTAACCAGAGCTTTGGTGACTAGCTTGGATTTAAAAAAAAAAAAATCTTCTGAAAATTGAGAAAATTAATGAAACTAAGGAAATTAATTCTGTATTTTTCTTTGATGGTAAACCTTACCTAAAGAGTGGGATTTTTAATCTCTAGTTTGGGCTAAAAGTCACAAAGAATAATTGTAAAGAGCAAACAAAAGAAATGCACTCAGTCTAAAAATAGATGTCTAAGAAAGAGAATTGTTTCATCAGAAAATGTCTTGCTGCAAAGTTGCCTGGTAGCATTTTGGAGGTTCCCTGTTGAGCTGGAAGTCACCCGGAAGAGGAGGCTGAAAGCTTAAAAACAAGACAGGAGATAGACTGTTTTTTTTCTTAATCTATTTTTATCAAGTGGGAAGGAGAAACATTTGCAGAAGCTTTATAACACTGAGGGAATCCTGCTCCCTGAGCTGAGAAGGAATAAAGGGTAAACTGCAGGAACTGATTCTGTATTGGTTTAAGCTTCTTGTCCTTCAGGTATAAGCGAAAGGGTAATGGCTTAAAATTTTGTTCATAGACTACATGTATTCACGTATCGCCCATTTGCTCATCCGTTTTTCACTTTCAGATGGCTAATAGACTCCTGGGGGGAAGTTTATTTAAGCTAAAACTGAGAAAGCCAGCATTAACCCAGGATGCAAACTGGGGTGGTAGATGAAGAATTGGACTACGGTGCCTGAAGTCTCCAAAATTCCAGACAGCCCTCAGCAGTCTGAGCAGTCAGGTCTTGCGGAAGGCACAGAGTCACAACACAGTCTGTAGAAAAGAACTTGATTAATTAATTCTGTCTTAAGAAATACCATTACCACCATCAAATATGTGGGAAAATGATAGGAAAACTAAATAGCAGTAAGGACAGAATAAGGGCTGGTGTTTGTAAGGATATAATAGCTATGGCATTAATCTGTTCTTCAATAGCTTCTATGTTATTTTCATAGAAGTCTCTGGTGTTTCAATATTTCACTCCAAATACACCATGCAGAAAGACAACAATCCAGTCTGACTGTGTCAGGGAAGAACCACCTTGTAGAATCTCATGATTAGCATCGTCGCCATAAAACAGTGCTCTCATGCTATTTTTTGTCCTCAATGAATCAAATTCAGGTCAAAATATCATTGAAATGCAAATCTCCAGTGTTATATGATACAGGTAATATGTGTTTATATCAGTTCTTTTAGAAAGAAAGGATGCCTATCGAAAGCTCTGGGAATCCTTGGCATTACAGCTGGGATCAAACTTGTGATAAATTTGGGTAGAAGTTAGGGCAAGAGTCCTCTTTCTTGACTCCTACACATGGCACAATTTGCACTGCTCCTTAATCTGTGTTATTGCCACTTTCTACATGGTTTGCACTGAAGCCAGCTGAGCTGGCTGCATATCCCTCCAAAACAGCTGATGATTGACTATAAATAAGATACTATCAACTACAGTTTACAGCACAACTATGTCTTGTCTTAACTATCCGAGATTATGGAATTTTTGGCAACATTGTATTTCCTGTCTCTCTTTCATTAATGATTAAAAGCCTCACCTTCTTCTTATTAGCTTCCCACAAAACTATTCATTATCCTGTTTCTGAACTGCTGAACAAAGGTGAGATTTTACAAAACTGCCCAAGGTACAAGGATAAAAATTACAAATTTCATGGGCTTTGGATAATTACGTGTTGCTGGAGTTCTTATTTTACAGGAACAATTTGTAACTAATTGTTATAACTAATTTATGAAAATGGAGATACTGGAGATACTTTTTCCTTGATTTTCTGACTTGCTTCTTAATTTTCTCCAGTAACGAGAATATATGATGGGAGTTTGTTATAGACC
>VYZM01021341.1:0-34217 GCA_013398915.1 Dromas ardeola | reverse complement strand
CCTTGCACTTGGCCTTGTTGAGGACCTTGCACTCGTCCTATTGCTACAACTTGTTACCAAGGAATGGAGAGAAAGAAGGCCTAGCTGCAAAAGGGGTTAAACTGTCTGGAATCAGAAAAGCCAGAGACAGAACCACTCCCTGTAAGGGAGTGAAGTTTCCCTTGGTGATGAGATAAGCATGAGCTTGTAGCCATTCTGAAATGTAAGCACTCACGGGCCACCTTTGGTCAGCAGAGGTGGTAATGGGGGATTTACCCAATGCCAAGATGAGATGCCCCATGTCAACACGCACAGGACTAATGCTGGTGCAATTGTATATAAGGAATTGGCTCATGATATATCTTTGCAGACTCCTTATAGAACTGCTTATGGCGGTAAGACTGTCCAATACATTGTTCATCAATTATTTTTTTTTATATATATGTATTTAAGCAAAAATATGCATTTAATTTGCCTCAAGGAGTACAATAAAAATTCCCAAACATAATTTTAGCTACCAAGGGACTCTGATTCATTTTCCCTAAATAAATAACTGGAAGCTGTGTTTTCTCCAGCTTTACTATTACGTATTTTGGTTCCTCTGCCAGAGGTTACTCTGACGACAACAGAGTCAGCAGAGCAGGATTTGGGCTCCCCCTTCAACCATTTTGATTTAGTGCAAATCCACCTTCACCAGAGAGTGACTTACCATGTTGATTCTGATGTAGTCATGGGAACCTACTATCTAGCAAGGATGTACAGGTATAGAATGGAAATCAGCATATTTTAAATTATGCAGAAAAATCTGCCAGTCTATAGGTACAGGAAAGTCCCTACAGAGATGAGTTTTGAACCTGTATAAAAAAAGAAACAATTCCACAGTATTCCCATTTAATGTCCTTCACATGACCTACATACATATGCTTTGTGCAAACAAGAGTGAAATATTATTTTCATTACAGGATAAATACTCTAGGCTGATTAGGAAGCCAAAGATTTTTCTTAGGTATCTGGATAGAGAAGATTTGCACTAACTACCAATATGCATCCCCACAAACAAATAAATAAAATAAATATTTCTGTATATCTTCTAACCAATCTCAAATTTCATGTATGTTATCTACCTGTTGTACATCCTTCCATAGTTTATTATTTTTCTCTCATTTATTTCAAAGCCTAGGTCTCCACCAGTTTTAAGGCAAGGAACTAATACCCAGAACTAGAATGAATAGCAAAAAAAAAAAAAAAAGGAAGGGGGAAAAAAAGTCCATCAATGTGTTTCTGTGAGAGAGATATGTTTCATTTGATACACACACAATTCACACATACACAAATAGTGAGAGAAGCTATTTAAAGATACCAACTAGGTTTGATACATATACCCAAAGAAAAAAAAAATAAATCAAGAATATCAGTAAGGACTATGAGCTGAATTTTCCATCAGTTATCAAGTTATGATGAATGCAAGTGCAATATTTCTTAATGATTGTAATAAAGGATTTAAAAAAGACAGAAAATTCTCTATATCCAGTAGAAAGTCATGTTGCATCAGTACCATATTAAGATTTCATTAATGAAATAATACACAGAAAAATGTCAAGAAAATATATAAACCACAATACCAGAAAAAGAGGACAAGCAGTGATTTAAAAATCTTTAACTATCAGTATTTAGTTTCACTTTCTGTTCCTTCTTTTTGAGCCCTGACTGCAGTCCAAGAATAGCCTGTAAGTGCTGCTCAGTCTGGAAATTTGGACTGTGAAGTGTCAAAAAGGAGAGTGTTTCATTTGGCATTGTGAAAATCTTAGAGGTACCAATTTACCACGCTCAGAAGTGACTTCAAGAAAAAATTCTTATCTTCTTATTTTTATTCTACCTCTCTCTCTTCTCTAATCCTCTCTAATCCACTCAAAAAATTATCAGCTAGGATTTTGCCCATGTCAAGATTTTGAACTGAGGGTGGTTTTGCTCTAGCTTTGTTCTCAGAAGCGTGACAGCCCTTGGATCACTTTTGCAATGGGAATTGAATTTTTTCCCCACTCTCATAACTCAGAGAGAATTGCAAAAGGATTTTGGATTAATGCCATGGAAGGACTTTATCACCCAAATCTTACCTTACCATTTCAGGAAGGTTTCCCACTCAGGTGCTGTCTGACCCATAGATGTCTTGATGCACATAAAACTTAAAATTACCTACATAGTTAAAGGCTTGCTGGTAGGGCTCAAACCACCTAAACCCCAAGCGAATGATTGAGCATTGCTGCAATAAAAGAAACTGAGCCCTAGATCTCATATAGGAAGAATAAGACATACTGCAGCTTTTGGCACTGTAAAGATCATATCTAAAAATCCCATGAATATTAAATATATGATTTGAGAGAATTTCTTAAAATACTAAATCCAGTTTTCTCCTGTCATAGTCAATTATATCTGATTTATAAACATAAATTTAAATAACCTAGGTTTCTTCCTGCCACTTCCTCAGACCTCACTTGTTGGTGACTGGGAGCCTTCTTTTAATTTTCTGGATAAGTTTCCTCTTGGACAATTTATACCTACTTGTTCATTTGCCAGCATGAATTAACTCTTTGGTGTCCTTGCAAATAGTAACTGTTTCTCAGCCTTTTATTCTTTTCAACAAAAGCTATTCCTAGACTGTATATTCGGCTCAAGCCTGAGCCCAGGAGCTTTGACTATACCTCCACCTGAAACACTCCCTAACATGAAAACCTTACAGATCAGAGGCACTGATTATGCTTTGCTGTATTGTAGCCTCCTCTGTGCCATGCTGGGGTTCCTGTTGATATACACCATAGCCAGAACGGTGCATAATTAAGAAAACTATGATTGAGGGCTGTTTAAAGAACTGTTTTTCTTTAGCCATCTGTTTAAGCAGCTGTTAATTACCCCAACATCACGCTATTCATGGTCAGACACAAGTCTCAGTGAAAAGGCAGGGCTGTTAATTGCTCCCTACCAGGTATGGAAGAGAAGAGAACAGAAACATTCCCACGGGGTCTTATTTTAGAAGGTTCTTTTAATCTTTTCTTTCAGGTTGAGACTGCTGACCATTAGTATAATCAGCCTTGGTATAGTCATGCAGAATTTCATGTTGACACATGGCTCACTGCAGCAATATATATCAGCTGGAAGGAAATAATCAGTGGTCTCAGCTGTGGGAAACAGCTGAGAACAAATCCTGCATGCAAACAGGTGGCCTTTAATTGCACACAGACTAGAACAAAAAACCTCATACTCTCACACGTGTGCACTGGAAGCAAGCAGTAGAGATTACTGCTTTCAGGTAGGTGAGAGACTCTAATCTTTGTTATTGAGTGGAATTAGCTCATCTGGCTGCAGATAAAAAGGGGCTGCTGCCTTTCAGTGAGTCTTGCAACAGCCACTTCCCAGCACACATGGATATTCAATGGTGTTCTCACTTGGACTCAAAGGGGTTGCCCAGGAACTTAACAAAGCCAACATATAGTGTTCAGCTCATGATCACTGCAGCTGTGAGACATTCTTGCCCTTGTTCCAATCTGCAGTCATCTTCTCAAACTCCTTAATGAGTCAAAAATTGTGTATAGTATTACAGAAAAGATCCATGCTGTATACAATGAAATTAACAATTCCTTATTTCAGCAAGAAAAACCTAGTTTGACAAACTGTAGGATCATTTTTCCACTTTTATCATGTCACACTGGCATCTTGTAGACTTTCAATGACTAATATATGCAGACTTTGCTATTTCTCACCAGTTTCCAGCTAATGAGACCACAGCTTCTTGAAGAAATTCTTCTCATTATTCCCTAAAAGAAAGACATTGTAGTGTCCAGTGTCTATTTCATTTCTATCGCTTCAGTTCTCAGCTAAACCATATTCTTCCTCCCATTGTAATCTATCAGAAAATTTTATCATCTCATACCTAAACTTTGTGCCAAGAAAATTAAAAAGAAAGCTAGATATCATCACTCCATGGCTATTTCTCGAGGATCTCCATAGCTAGGAAACATGATATTGCCGTTACCAATTAAAAAATCACATCCTTGACCTGGCCAGGACTCAGCCTCTCCTTGGCCTGAGCTGGGAGTTGCTGTTTTAATCCTTGCATTGGGGCCCAGTGACTGCTGTCTCCCCTGGTCCAGTTTCAGCTCTGGGGTGTCCCTGCTGGGAATGGGGTGACACACACTACTCCCCAACCCTCCCTCCCAGTCACTGCCTGACAAACAATAGCCTTTCATGTGCATGGGGCTGGGGGAAGGCTGGAAGACACTGCCAGGCTGCAGTGGGAGAGGGAAGTGGGCTGTGATGAAAAAAACTTAGAAAAATAAGCCCAAGAAAAGCCCAAGCCTGATCAGGAGGAAACTCCTCCACCATGACTACCATAAGTCCCCCTGCAGAGACCTCAGGATGCTGAAAACTTGATACATGACTCCTCCCCCCCCTAAAACCATCCTTAGGACATAGAGGAATATTGGAAGGGTGAACAAAACACCAGAGGAAGGGGATAGATACTGGGAAGTTTGTCATGTATGGTAACTTTTACCTTTAGTATTACTAATAAGATCTGTTTTGTATTGATTAGATAATTTAGACATTGAGTGTTAGTATAATAATAACTGGACTAATAACAATGTTTATTGCATTTTGGCTACACTGTAAAAACTTTTAAGCACACTAAAACCGAATTCTCAGCTTCTCGTATGTTCTGTATTCCTCTATTTTGTCCATAACAAAATCATAACTGTTACAACTTCATTGGGCTTCAATGTCCAGTTTAGTCGTTCTCTTTCAGTATGATGTATCCATGCACATTCTTCAGCTAATTCTCTCCCTATACTCAGTTTCCCTTTCAGTCCTCTTCTCCAGCTTCACTTAGCTTTTCCTGTGAGGCATCATAGCAAGTGTTTTTTTGAAGTCCAGACAGATTAGATCTGCTGCCTTCTTTCATCTCAAAAAAAGTCAGTAGTGCCCTTCAAAGATTAATGAAATTGGTCAGGTGTGACCAACATTCACTGATCTTCATGCCATTTTTCATTTATGTCTTCAACCTTTTGTTCAAATATTTTTTAAAGCAGGAGCATACAACTCAAGTGAGTGGTCAAGCCATGAATAACTATGACTTATTAGCACAAAGTAGGTCTCTATTCCTTGTTTGTTATTGGTCTCCTTCAATCTCTCCCAGATATAGTCATGCCTTTACATCTCAGATCCTTTCTGGATTCACTCTACCTGATCTTATTACTTCTTTATCTGGCTGAAGGACAGCAAATAGGGGGAAATGGAGAGTGGAGAAGGAAAGGCAAACAATATATGCAACATTTTTTTCCCCTGAAATTCTTTGTCTCATGGAAAAACTGCTCAGTCCACATAGTTTAGTCCAATCAGTATAGAAGTAACTTGTTAATTTATTAACAATATTCAATAAACTGTTGATCAGTGAATTATAAGTTTAGGGCCAATAACAGCAGTACAAAAGATATACCACAATACTTGACACATAAAATATTAACAAACACCTACAGCTTTATGACAACCCTTCTATAACTCATCCCCAAAAGCACACACACGCACAGATTGAAAAGCAGCCCATCTAGTGTGTGGGTGAGGGTCTACTACATGCAGATCCTTCTGTGGAGATGTGGCTGATCCAGCTGAGCATGCACCCCTGCCACTGCTGGCACCCCACTAAGGCACCAGCTGGGGGCAGGAGCCCCACGTGGACCTACACACTCTCAAAGGAGAGATGCCACCAAACCATTCCCATGCTGTGGGTCAATGGCTAGGTGCAAGCTGCTCCTGTGTCCCATGAGAGGTGCTAGGTCTGGCCCAGGCAGGGCTGGGGATGCCACAGGGTGATGCCCAGCAATGCCCAATCAGGGTCACTGTTCCTCACCTTGCTCCAAAGCCTCTCCCCCCACCTTTTAAAATTTCTTTATTTCTTTTATACTTCTTTTCAGGTTGAATCCTTTGTATCTCTTTGTAATTCCCTGGTTAATATTTAATATGGCTGATGGTCAACTTCCTTTTTAATTCTATCGGTTTGGGACAAACCTCCTCTCAGACAGTTCTGCATATTTGATTTAAACACACACACAGTCTCTTACACTGACATTTCTGTCTTACCAGCTGCTGTTATCAAGCCCATCTGCCAAGGGTGGGCTCTGCATTCCTGCTGTACACAACTGGAAAATACATAGCACCTGGCCAAATGGCAAATGCTATCCTTCAGCCCCTTTCATTAAAATCAGTGGACTGCAGGCCACATCTAGCCTATTTTACTACTAAGGGCAGTCTGAACTGTCCGACATTTCTTAAACATAGGCAGCATACATGCTACTCTACAATCACACAGCATTACCCCTGTTTCAGCAGACACATTAAAGATCATTGCTTGCTAGACCTGTGATTGTGTGTGCCAATTCTTACAGTACTATAGGATTGAGATTGTCAGGTCCCTCAACTGAAATATTAAAAAAAACCCCTCCCTTAAATTCTGTTCTCATTACATATGTGTTAATATTCTTTTTTATACACAGGTTCAATAGCCCACTTGTCTTTGCTATGTTGTTCTCCTTACTAAAATCTGAGACAAATTTTTGGGTTATCTTCAGACAGCGTAGAAGCAGACTATCATTACTACCTGGCTTACCCTCAAAACATTCCACCCTCATTAAATAGCAAACCCAATTCTTTTATCCTTATTTTCTTAGCAGAATAAATGACAAAACCCATAATGTTATTATTTCTTTTGCAAAGAGTTATTTCTGTTCTTGCCAAGTCTGTCATTATTTCTATTTTTGTAACCTCTAAGAGTATTTTTGATAAATCCTTTTTTCCAGTGTCTTACAGTCTCTCAGCTTACTCCTGATACTTCTTTTGACTTGGTGTCTTAGCAATATTTTGTATCTTTGAGTAAAGATTAAACATGGTAAACATTTTAGAAGGCTTTTAAAAGTTATAAAGTTATTTTATGAAGTAATTAAGGTAAAAAATGGCTTTCATAGTTATATTATTTGCTGCTTAGTACATTTTAATGTCCACTTTTTTGCTAGTTGAGATATTGATGTTATTGTTGCAATGGATATTATTCTATATATGTATTTATGACAAGTAGCCATCAAAGTGAAATGTCTTATATTGCTGCATATTTTAAAACAGAGAAGTAAATGGTCATCCAAAAACCTCTGTGAATATCAGGATTTTTTTTTTGTCAGCAAAAGACACTCAAACATGCAGTGTGTCTCACCAAAGCTATACAACAAACCTGCAGCAAAGTCAACAATGGAGACCCAAACTCTTGAGCTTCTCTTTTATTAATTTCTCTTGCAGCAGTGGAGCTTGTACTTCTTTTTTCCAAGCTCACTGGTATTCATAGGAAATAGGATTATCTATTGGTGGACTTAATAAAGGTTGTGGAGACAGATGCTGTAGCCAGAGGAGAGCAACTGCAAAGCAAAGTTTCAGACACTAAGAATGGGTTTCAGACTGAAATAGTAGGAGATTAAAGAAGAAAGTTCCCCTCAGGTCTAGAAGCATTTGTATGCATCAGTAACACCAAAAAAGCTAGGACTCAGAAAAAAGAAGATACTTAGGCTGATGTAATTCATTTGTATCAAGGGCAAAATCCCGGGGTGGGGGTAAAGGCAAAACAATTGTATTATTTCTATATATGATTTTTCTTAATTTCCTTTCCCTCAGAGAAAGAGCAGCAAGGAAATCAGCTGTTTATGAGACAAAAAGAAATCAGTTGAGGAAAGCAAGGCATTTAATGAAAGTACAGGGAAAATACTGCTGGAGTGAGAAGTACATGTAGATGTCTGCTGCTGCAGAAAAGAAAGAGAAAGGGTTGGGGGTAAATATGCTGTAATGCATTGATTTTTCTATAGGTTTAAGGAAGGCATTAGATCAGAAAAGATAATCCCCAAGGTCCTTTCTAGTCTAATTCTCTATGAAATGCTGGGAGTAGGATGCATTTGTTCTACAGCATCCACAAGATCTGACTGGAAACGCTGTGCTCTTCTTAGGACTCTGCTGAGTAACTAGAGTTTCCTCCCATCTTTTCTGTGAGTCATAGTGAACTCACTGAGTCACTGCTTTCTTGTGAGTCACTGTGAGGTCACCGAATCACCTGTGATGTGGGGAGGGAAAGGAGCTGCAGGAGGGTGAGGCCCGGTAGGACAGTCTGATAGAAATGGGCTCCTCAGGGTGGCTGTGGAGTGGAGCAGGCAGGTACCTAGTCTGTGCTTCGAGACGCAGGAGCTGTGAGGTGGTAACATAAATAACTTCACTTGATAATCAAATACAGCTGAAAAAGTAGCAAAAAAAATATAATATAAACAGTGAGAGACTGCAGGAAGGTGGAATGGTGGTAAAAGATAGCAGCAGACCTCTTTGTTATCTTTAGTTCACCTGGATCATTGAAGTTTTGTGCTGCCCCCTCTCTGCCCCACATGCCGCTTACCCCAAATCCTTGTAAATTATGTAGAAGAATCAAATCATATTACTGAAACGCTTGTAACTGAACACTTAAGAAAAAAAAAAGATGCACATATAACACAACTGTCATTGCAATTCACAGATCTGAAGGATATTTAGAATGACTATCTTTCTTCTAACCCCAAATCAAACAAAACAGTAAGTAGGAATCAATAAAATATGATTTACTTCCTGTCATTTTTATGAACTTAGTTTATTAGAAGTTACGCAATTCTTTTATAATATAATCACATCTAATATGTATAAGTGTCATTTTATTTTAAAAGCACTTCTGTAGACTTTTTAAAAATCATATACATCAAACTGCCAATAACTCTGAGCTAATTGCAAAAGCAATGTCAGGCTTGCTGGATTTCTCTGATCTATTTTTCTTGGGTTTCAGAGTGGTTTCAATAGCAAGGAAGATGAAAACAATTACTATGTCACTGCATTTGGTCTGGCTGGGATGGAGTTAACTTTCCCCCTTGCAGCCCTTATAGTGTTGCGCTTTGTATCTGTAGGTAGGACCCTGTTGATAACACACCGGTGTTTTGGCTGTTGCTGAGCAGTGCTCACACAAGCACCAGGGCTGTCACTCCAGCCTCCCTGCTGCAGTCCACTAGGCTGGGGATGGGCAAGATCTTAGTAGCCAGGACAGCAGACCCAAACAGACCAAAGAGATATTCCATACCATATGAAGTCATGCTCAGAAATAAAAGCAAAGAGAAAGGAGGAAAGGGGGAGTGGTGCAGCTTTCATTATTAAGGTTTTTGTCTTCCAAAGCAACCACTACGTGTAATGAGGCCCTACTTCCCAGGAAGTGGCTGGACATCACCTGCTGATGGGAAGTAGAGAATAGATATTTTGTATTTGCTTTGCTTCCACATGTGGCCTTTGCTTTCTTTCCTTAAACTGCCTTTATCTCAACCCATGAGTTTTTCATCTTATTTTCTCCCCCTGTCCTGATGAGGCAGGGAAGTAAGAGAGTGGCTTAGTAGGCACCTGGCAGCCAGACAAGGTCAACCCACCACAGTCCTTCTTGTGGATCCCAAACTGGGGCTCTGGAGGAATTCAAGACAAGGACAATAATTGGGAGAGGTAATGGGAAGACATGGACTGGACATTGTCAGAGAATGATATAATTGTGAGGAGTTTTTATTTTTGTAATTGTGGTGAAGGGACGAGGCGTGGAGTGCATTGTAGACTGTCCACTTCTGTCGGTGTTGTGATGATGTTATTTTGACTTTGGGGAATTCGTTTTGTTGATGTAAGTGGAGATTGTGTGATGAATGTATATTTTAAAGTTAATTCTTAAACAGGTGTTTCACAGAGGCAAGGGATGGAGTGTATTGGGTTTACGTGGCAACAGTTTGGTTGTAGGGGACTGCAGGGGTAGCTTCTGTAAAAAGTCACCAGGAGCTGCCCCTATGTCAGACACAGCCAGTTTCAGCAAGCTCCAAGATGGACCCGCTGCTGGTCAAAGCCGAGCTAATCAGTGATGTTGGTACTGCCTCTGTGATAACATATTTAAGAAAGGGTAAAAAATGCTGCACAACAGCTGTGAGAGAGGAGTGAGAAAATGTGAGAGAAACAGCCCTGCAGACACCAAGACCAGTGACGGAGGACAGGGAGGAGGTGCTCCAGGTGCCGGAGCAGACATTCCCCTGCAGCCCGTGGTGAAGACCATGGTGATGCAGGCTGACACCCTGCAGCCCATGGAGGTCTACGGTGAAGCAGACATCCAACCTGTGGCCCATGGAAGATTCCATGCAAGAACAGGCAGATGTGTCCTGAAGAAAGCTGTAGTCCATGGAGAGCTCACATCGGAGCAGAGCGGAGAGGAAATTTGGCCTGTAGTGGACTTACGCTGGAGCAGTCCATTCCTGAAGGACTGTAGCCCATGGAACAGACCCATGCTGGAGCTGTTCATGAAGGATTATATCCTGCGGGAGGGACCCCACACTGGAGGAGAGGAACAGCATGAGGAGGAAGGAATGGCAGAGATAAAGTGTTATGAAATGATTGCAACACCCCTTCCTGAGGGGGACTAGGGAGGGGGAAGGAGATAGAAAAGTCATGTGTGAATCTGAGCCTGGAAAGAAGTGGGGACGGGCAGAGGCTGGTTTTAGTTTTGTTTTTATTTCTCACTGTCTCACTCTGTTATTAATTGTCAATAAATTAAATTAATTTCCCTAAAGTCGAGTCTGTCTTGCCTGTGACGGTAACTGGTAAGTGATCTCCCTGTCCTTATCTCAACCCATGAGCTTTTCATCTTATTTTCTCCCCCTACGCTGCTGAGGAGGGTGAGTAAGGAAGCAGTTTAGTGGGCACCTAGTGGCCAGTCAAGGTCAATGCACCACTGTCAATTAGTCCCTTTGCCCTGTAGTAGACACACTGTCTCTACAGAACTTTTTGTACTGTTCTAGAAGTGGAACTCCAAAGGAATATTTCATTGGAAAATACTTCAATATTAGTCAGGATGAGCCATCGTTTGATACCCATTATGTTTAAAAACCAGCTTTGGTTTTCTTAATTGCAACACATCTAGCTACTTTTGCATTCATCACCACTGCGTATTTCTCATTTAAAACATTAATAATGAGCAATATCTGCATACAAGGCTGGAGGTTCCTGAATTTTTTCAGTTATAAAATTACATCCCTTTGGGGTGGAAGTAACTGCTGCATAGTCTTATTTAAAATGGTGCTGGGCCTATGAGTGCTGTTCTTGTTAAGGTAAACAAGTTTCATGAAGGAAAAAGATCCTGCAGGGTTTTTTACATGATTGGATTTGTTTTGGAAATACATCAGAACAGAACCCCTTCATTACTAATCAGGCCTCCTTCTACATACCTTAAATAAATGCATGGCTTACACACCAATCACACCACTGATTTACAGTCTTTACTGATTTGTAGTTTGTATTCCTTTGATATATAAAATCATCTCTTACATCTTTAATTATAAGCAGTAAAGTACATTCTCTGAAAAAAAATTGGGGCCTTTTGAGAACCTTATGATTCTGATCAGTCAGATGTGTAAAAAAAAAAAAAGAATAAAAAGGGATGGTAAACACCACATATTGGCTTCCTACTCTTGTTTTAATGTTAATATTTTTAATATAGCATGGTTTTGCCAGAGATTTCCTGCCACTTCTGCACGTAAATATAGGAGTTTTTTCTGGGCAATAATTCCAGTACAGTGATCTTTCTGCTAATCTTTCTATTGAGTTTACTCAAAATCCTAAACTGTTGTCAACCTTTTTCTTGCCAGGTCTATTTCTATTCTCTTCCTTTTCAAGAATTTTATGCAGTTATCTTGAATTTCCTGACTTGTGCCTCTGCTAAATGTCATCTGTCTCCTTTCTCTTCCAAGTTCATATTAGTTTTCTTATATACCACTGTACTGTATGTTGGAATTGGATATTTAAGATCATACCAGTCCATAGTCATTAACATTAGACATACTTTGTTCTTAGAAATGAATGTTTAATACATGAAAATAAGGTCAAAATAGTTACATCTCTTTTCTGCAAATGCAAAATTGATTGAGAAATAATTACTAGATATCTAATGTTAATTAGACATGTGGAATAACTGCTTGACATAATCTAAGGCTTCAGCCTGAACTTTTAATTTAGTGCTCATTCAAGTCAATGGCAAAAGGTCTGTTGACTGCAGTGCAAAATATACCAACCTGTGTTGGTTTGTTGATACCTCAAACAAAGATCAGCATTGTAGCACAAGATCTAAGGTAGAAATATTTCTGTCCTCATGTCCAGCCATCTCTTTTGCCTTTGCTTTTCAAGAACACTAGCATGACTCCAGCTACCCCTTCTCTTCTCTGTACCTTCACTGAGAAATAACCTCATGCTCTTCTTTCACTCCCAGAGACTTAAAATAGGGTTTTCTAAGCTGGAATGATATTTAAGCATCTCTTCCCTTGAACCACATGGCTGCATAAAATTAATACCTACTTATTCAAAACCTCTTTTTAAGTACCTTCAATTAGAACTTCATGACTCTTCGGCTTTAGATGTTAGTCTCTGTTAAAATTCAACCAAAAAACCTTCATAACACTGATGCTAAAACTTATCTGGTTAAAACTAACATGTTCTCATTTCTCATAACCTATACTTGTAATTATTATTATTTTTATCCAACATGACTTATTTGAAAAATGTATCTAGTTTCAGGTTGCATGCAACAGATATCTTTAGAGGTGCATCACAGTTTTTTTCTTTAGCTTGTAGTTGATGTTTTCTTGTTTCCTTTGGATGATGGGTTTCTAACGGTGTGTCTATAATGTCATGGTAGCTTAAGGATCAAGATTGTCCTCCAGCTCATACTTCATGATATTATTTCTGTCCTGACTTTCATTAAGGTGGCAGGATGGAGCTGGCCAATTTTTTTTTATAGAAAGAGAAATTAGGCAGAGAAATTAAGGGAAAAGTAAACAGCTCATACATGAGCTGTGACAATAAGGTGAATGTAAGTAGTCTGAAACAGTGTAGCCTAGAAAATAGGACTTTTGTGATTACTTGTATAAGGCCCCGAGCTGTGTGCTGACCTGGCAGTGCAGGGACTCAGCCTGAGCCTGAGCTGGATGTTGATGGTTTAACCCCTGCGCTGGGGACAGTGATTGCTGCCTCCCCTGCTCTAGCTTCAGCTCTGGGGTGGCCCCGCTGGGGAGGGTGTGACACCTTCTCCCCAGCTCCCCCCACTCCCCTATCACTGCCTGACAAACAATAGCCTTTGGGGCTGGGGGGGCTGGGGCTTGGGCTGGCCAGGCTGCAGCTGCCAATCTGGGAGAAGGAAGCGAGCTGTGAAAGGGAAATATATGAAAAAAACTTCAAGCAAACCCCAAGCCTGATCTGGAAGAAATCATCAACCCCATAATCCTCCTGGCAAAGAGCAGGAGGAAGCTCCCAGCAGGCTCCCACACTTCCCAGAAAAGCCATCATGGTGCTGACAGCTCATTGCAGCCTGCCCTCATTCTTCCTCCTTCTTCTGAGACTGCCAGTGTTAGAACCTTGGGGACATGGGAAGGGAGAGCACAGCACCAGGGGCAAGTGATTTTTTATTTTTTTTTCTTTCCCCCAGTAAAACCAGTTAGCTATATTACTGAGGTTTTCTTGAATTAATTTGGATTATTAGTGAATCTTAGTGTAACTAAACCAACGCTTTGTGTTATTAGACTGTTAAAACATTAATTGGGCTAATATTAAGCTCTTAGTTGTATATATGTGGTTTGTGCCCTTTTGTATATAACAAACCCGTGACGGTATCACCATTTATTTCTGAGAATTTGAGTCTGATCTTGACCACAGCTGCTAAAGCAGTCTAAACTTAATCTGGGTAGGTGCTGATGAACATAAGGATAGGATGTCAGGATTGGACTGTCTTTATTCAATTGTATGTCCTTCTGTTTGAATTGGTATACAATATAATTTTCAGGCAGTACCAGGAGCTTAGCTGACCAAATAATTTGGTTAGGATTTCTGCCCTGTTTTTTTCCTTTGGTGTTACAAAGGTGGGGTTTTTTCCCCTTGCTCATGTGTATTCATATATTACACTATGTATGTAATTTACAGACTCCAGCTATTTTTATCCATTATTTTTCTTGTCCTTTCTTTGTCGTATTACTCCATCCCATGCCTTCAGCGATAAAAGTGCATGTCTTTTGCAGCAAACATAAAAGCATATATTTCACACTTCAGTGCACTGAACAATAGTTAATGGCATTCTGATTTAGTCTTACATTTGAATAAGCTTAATTGTATTCTTATTTTATTTAAGCGAGTTGCAGTATTAAGGAAACTCATCACGGTTGTACTTGCTTCTTCCTCAGGGAAGACTCAGCCGTATTTCTCCAATTACTTTAATCAGCATGACAGAAATACTAAAGATCTACTTCACAGAGTGTCATTGTCTTCCCATAAAATGGGTCAGAGAAACTAAAATGTGTAGGGAAGTTATTCTTTGGATACCTTTTATTTGCAGAAGTACTGGCTTTTATTTTTAATTAGAGAATTTAATGCTTGAGAGCTGTAAATGTGGCACTTCCTACAATTTGAAGTCTTTTCTTTATGAATATTAAATGTATGATGCCCACAATTTTGTCGCCTGTGAACCTTAGGCATGGAGAAAACACCTTTAGATCTCAGAACTATATGTCAGATCTATAGGTCTTACAAAGGAAAAAGCTTGAAAATTATATTGAGTAGCTAATTTATTCCAAACAGTAATTCCAAACTTTAAAATGGAATGGGTTTTTTAGGTCTGTCCAAAGGAGTCTGATATGTAAGCCCTTCTGTTCTCAGTACGACAAAGCCTAAAAGGGATAAAAGAGGGTAGATTTAGACTAGATACAAAGAAGAATTTTTTTTTTAGATGAGGGTAGTGAGACACTGAAACAGGTTGCCCAGAGAGGTGGTAGATTCCCCATCCTTGGAAACATTCAAGGTCAGATTGGACAGTGGTGCGAGCAACCTGATCTAGTTGAAGATGTCCCTGGTCAATGCAGGGGAGTTGCACTAGATGACCTTTGCAGGTCCCTTCCAACACAAACTATTCTATGATCTTAAGACACTTGTTGCATTTGATCTGCTGAATCTTTTCCTCATCTAGATGGAGAACTGTAGTACTCTTTGAGGATGACGGTTTAAGTTTTTGTGACTCCTAATATTTCCTAACATCATAGTATTTTGTAATTTATAGCCAGCTCTAAATGTGTCCCTTGAAGTACCGAGATACCTGTATTATCTGGGTCACAGTACACAGGAAAAGTAAAAGCTGACATTAACACACTGCTTATATAGATTGCTTACCCCGCTGCACAAAGAGAAACATTTTCCTCTGCTTTATGCTCTTGAAGCAGACACTGTCTGTCAAAATGTCAAAAGCAGAGACTGAATTCATTTCTGTTCATGATCTGTTTTGAGATTCTCAGTTGAAAAGTTTAGCACAAGGGAAAGTTCATGCTTCTTTCAAGGGAGCAATATGACCCATTCTGGTTTTGTGTAAATATAGCAACGTAAGTACGTTGTCAGCTGAGAGTACTACTCTTCAAAAAATGGGAGAAGCATCTGTATTAATATCTTCTTTATCCAAGTTTATGAAACATATTTAATTTTGCCAGATCTTTTTTTTCTTTTGTCTTTCTCTGGAAATGATCAGAGAAATAGGAAAGTTTTGTAAAAAAAAAAAAAATACTGTCTTTCAAGACCAGATTTTTGTCAATTAAAGTTTTCAGTAAAGGCAGTTTAAGAGTTGAGAGTTTAGCTCCTAAACATTTCTGCTCACACATAACAACACATATTTTTTTAATTCCTTTGTAACTTCAGCAAATAAACATATTCACTTGGTGTTTGTTTATATGAGGACAGTAAAATCCATAAAGAAGGGACTGTACAGTTTGTTGCTTGTGTCACAGGACTTCTTTTCTTGTCTGTTGATAGGATTCTTTTCACTGGACATCTCTGATCAAGATAAAAAAGGTGGTGGTAGCGAAATGTGTGGGAGAACAGTGTCATGGGCATAAAATCTAGCCATGTTCTAAAATGAAAATACACCCGATTGAGGAAGCTATCTATATACAGCATTATTAGTTGATTCAACAACCATAATATAAAGTGATTTTAATCTCAAAGACAAAAAAAAGAAAACAAAACCATATTCTACGGAGACTACATACTAATCACAATGTTATCAGAAGAACTATTAAATTTGCATTATGAGGTCCCAATGTACTTTATAATAGCCTGAAGGTTTTAGATAAATATAGACAAATTTCCATAATAAGCTGTTATTATTTTCCTATTAGTATTTTGCTTTTCCTTAGAAGCATAGGTAATCTGAGTTTATATTGCTGTTTTTTAAATAAATAAGTAAATAAAATCAAATTACGTACTTCCCATTGTGTAGAAATTGGTGGAAAAGAATATAATGCTGCTTATCTGTCCTGATCCTTGTATGTATTGATTCAATATTATAGCCACCTGAATGACAACTATCAATTTGAGATCAACATATATGTTCACGTACGTCTCAATTTTTTAAGGAAAATTACTGAGAAGAAAGTTAAAGAGCAGACTGTGGTAAAGCAAAGATTTTTTTTTTTTATCCCTTTGACTTCTTAATGAAGGTTTTAGCTTGTTTTTTTTAATAATTTTGAGGTTTACATCATTGGTTGGCGATCTTGTGGTGAAGATTAAGGTGTTCACCTCAATTCATTTAGATATTCCAGAGGCACTTATTAGAGTCTCAGTTGCACCAACCTTTTCACTGAAGATCACTTTAAAGCTTCAGCTCTTACTGATGGTAGCTACGTACCCGTCTATGAATATTCTAGTTCTAGTTCAAAACTACTAAAACTTTCAGTTGACTGCCTAATAAGATTTAACATTTCTAATAAGTTAAATTTCATTATATATTTAAAAATTCATTATATGTATTAATTATAAATTCCATTATATATACATATTTCCCCAGTCAGAATACCACCAAGTTTTTTTCCCAGTGGCCTATACTATTGGCATGGGCTTGATTCCAGGTATGAAGTAGACTCCTTATGAAACCACCCACTTTTGTTTACTTCTGTTTTCACTGTCTTCTTGATCTATCAGTTGGGCTCTTCTTTTGTGAAGTCACATGGCCTGACCACATCGCAGATACGTCATAATACTCACTCCTTTCTTTATGCAGAAAGTAGCATATCTGAACAATGCCCAGTGTGGTCCATATATAAATTCCTTCTACAGAAAATGCTGACCACTGAACAGGAGGAAGCAGAAGCAAGTAATATTTTTTATCTTGTGGGAAAGAGTGGGTCCAAACTCCATAGATAATTGTCTACATGCTATGCTTCAGCAGCATTTGACCAGAATCTTCTCTTTACAAGCAATCTGCCAATTATGTACTAAAAGTTAGGAAAATCATGACGTGGTTCTCCAAGAGAGTTATAGTGTGCTCAATAGCTCTAACGAATAAATACAGTACACACATACCATAAAAGAGAGACTGGATCACTAACTAGGGCTGATTGCTGAATAACTTATCTGTGTTTATTTTTCAGTGATATACAACATGAGGTATGTTTTTGTGATCTTTTTACCATTGTATTCATTAAATTCTCTTTTAACTTTTTTACTAAAAGAATATCAATGAACAGCATCTTAATTAATCTAATTTCATTTTTTAGCTTTGTACTGTCTTACAGAAACTGTAATGAGTATGTGAGCATATTCTGATGAGTATGCTTTTGTATTTTCTCTTCAAATTCTGCCATCCTATCTTCCTTCCCTGTTGGCAGATAAATCCTATTTGATATGGTAAATATGGTAAATATTTAATACTTCTTTTTTCTGACAATAACTGGGGCCAGAGTATACCAATACACAACTCATTAGTAAAAGGACTTGATTGTAGTTCATGGTTTTGCCTTCATTCTGCAAGTCCTAGACTTTCAACACCGAAGCCATTCAGGTCAAGTCAAGGAGAGACTGGCTATGCTAGCTGGTCATGTTGCACATTGTGCATCTAAAGTGCATATTTCATTTCTATTCATGAAGGTCAGGTCAAACAAGTAGGAAGGTCAATTTTTTCTTACTGAGTATCTGTTAAACTCCTCTGCACCATAAGGGATATATTGCATAAGATGGATTGTTGTGTTAAACTGTGTCTGTACTGAAGACGACACAGGACCTTAAACTTATATAGCTCAAGGGAAGTGCTTTTAATTCCAATTGCCTTGGCAGCATAGCCATTACGTCTTTACTTATTTGTGAGAAAAGACTCACCTGGGTTTCATGTACAGTATAGCAACATTCTCTGACAGAAACAAAGGATGTAAATTTTACACTTCTGTTTCTTTCTTACAGACCAGATCGGGGAGTTTATTAGATTTGGAAAATCTCATTCTCTGACATTGTCTTTTTCTCATTATATTGAGTATAGAACCTAAGTACTTAAAACAACAAATAGGAAAATAAAGTTGATTGTTAAAATACTGTTACAGAAGCTCAAGAATGATTAGCTAGTGGAAAGAAGGTGGTAGTTAGAGTACTCCCTTGAGAAAAAATTGGTGATCCTTTATACTTCGTCCCAACATTTCTTCTACAGTATAAATAACTCAGGATCCTTTCCATCAGTCTCATCTCCCTCTTTCTTCTGCAAATGACCAGAGATATTTCAAAAAGTCTTTGTAGGATATTGAGTTAAATGAACTTTAGACACTCCTCTTACTGAATTAATTTGGCGTATTGTCTTTCAGTATCAGATATGCTTTTCATCCATGAAATATTCTTTCATTCTTCTCTGAACTTTCTCCTGCTTATTACCACCTTCTTGAACTATGTTCAGAACAGAACACAATTCCAATAATGGTTATTCCACTGCCAAAAACAAAGCTTATGTAACGTGTTCAGTCTTGCTAGTATTTTACAGATTGTACATCCAAGGATCATCATTTATCTCTTTCGGGCCAAACCTTACCCTAGGAGTTCATTCATATTCATCTTATTATTCACTAAAAGTCCCAAATCTTTTTCAGAACCAAGGTCACACAGTTCTGCATTCTCTGCTTTTGTTCTATATTCTTCTTCCTGGTTAATTAACCCTTTGTCTTGTATTTCAAGTCATTAGGAGAACTACATAAGAGTCCGGGGTTAAAGCTAGAAGAATACACAAGTAGTATCTCCATTATGAAAATTTTTATTTGCAATGACTTTTGAGGTCTAGGACTTCATTGGGCTTCTAGTCCATTTCTCTGTATTTTCATATGTTCCTATTTAAAAAGTTGCATTTCCTATTCAAGACCTTGCAAAAATAGGTATATTTCACCCATGTTATCAATCATACTTCATTGAGTCTACATAATGCTTTATTACGCTAACTGCTAAGGAATGAATAATTGCATGTTATTCAACATGTACTTAATGGCACTGGTTCTTACCTTATACTGTACAAAATACTTACATAGGAAAAGAAACAGGGATGCAGAGGAGGTACCACTTGATCAGTGAACCTTTTGCATGAAGGGGAAAAGCACAAACTTTAAAGTGCCCTAGAAAGGTATTGTAAGGTGTGAAAGAGAAACGTTATTGTACAGTGCTCCTAAAGAAATCTTTTCAAAATACTAGCCTGTAATCTAGAACTTATGAAAAAAAATTAAGAAGGAAGTATTGTTTTAGCATTTTTACATGCAGAATTGTTAATGTAGTTCTCACAAAGGACTGCCAAAAAAAAAAAAAAAAACAAGCAAAAAAAAAAAAACATACAGAATCAATTTTGATTTTTGCAAAGGAGCTATCTGGATAACTTTGGTTAACCATGCTCCAATGTAAACATATGAAATACACTGTTCCTTTACGCTTCATTTGGAATATTGTGCTTCCACATCTTTGAGATACAGTTGATTTTTTGGCTTCAAATCAGCCTGGATAGGAAAATGAGAATTTGATCATGTTTTGTATTTTATGTTCCCGTGACCATTACGGAAGGGTGGATCTTAATGATATGTACACATCCATGTCAATCATCAGAATGAATTAGTTGACATTTATGTCTTAAACAATATGCATGTATTTGCTGTCAAGTGTTATGTGGCTGTACAAATATTTATCTGCCATAGCATTGACCATATTAGCATAATCTGACAAATAATCAATATTTGTCTGAAGCTCTAGAGTCCTGACAGCTAATCCTAAATCGCATAATTGGATGGAGAACCATGAAAAAGATTTATATGATATTTGACCTAGTTCCAAAGTTCTGCATATATTCTACAGAGTTTCCAAGATTGACAATTTCAGATTAACTGTTAGGATCCCAGATAATAAACTGCATAGAAATTTGTTCAAGTGGAAGGGGTACTTAGTACTAATGTAAACTTATAAAACCAAGATTTATAGGAAATTCAATAAAATGAGTTATTTTTTTAAGAACGCCTTGAGGATTAGGAAGTTAAATAAAATATTATTTTTATTAAATTAAAACTGTTTGGAAACATTTATAATTTTTAATAAAAAGTCTTTTAAATCCAGAAAGAAATGCGGGAATAACGATTATGATAAGAAAAGAATAATAAGGAGTGGAAAATGAGAAGAGGGAAAGAAAGGTAGGAGGTAGTTAATTAAAAATAAAGATAAAATATAGAAATATTTAGTCAAATTGTTAAGGCAGTCACTTAAAATGATGGAGAACAAGATCTAACTCTCTCTCACTTTTAATGGGAAATTCCATCCAGATAAATTTGTCCACAAATTAATCAGATTTCTCAGATTTTGGTGTTTGTTTAATAAAAGAGTTTTCTTGTATTTGTTAAAATATCCCAACCATTTTGATTTGGGATGATGAATTTCTCTTCAAATCAATATCTGAACCGTTCTGAAATATTGTGGATTCTATCTCTACAGTAGCAGGAGCTAAACTCTTACTCCTTTATACTGTTGAGCTAAGGCATTTTGAAATGCTATTTGAGGAAAAGATTTTAAATTCACATCTGAGGGCCTTCCTTGCTGGGAATATTTATAGTTTACTATTGTGGATTAAATCTGATCCAATAGTAATTTCCTCTTTTTTTGTAACTACTAAAAATGTTTAATTAAAAAAATCCCCCTAAGTCTCAACCTAGAAAACAGTTGAAGTTAAGCCACAAAGTGTCTTTCTTATTGTGCATATGTATGATACTGCTCGGCCTAAAGGCTGTTCTGTAAATTATTTCCAAATATCTTGTAAAAGTAAATGTCAGAGATTGCAAATTGAATAACAAACAGGTATGCACATGTGTACACTTGTAACTGTTTGTCAGATTTAATAGAGACATAGCAAGACCAGAATTTGTATAACCTTAATCTTAAATTCACTGCTTCAATACTGAACTTAATCCAGTTTTCATTAATTTAAATCAATTATTTCATTATTTTGGTCAAGAGGAACCAAAACAGTATCAAGACTGCTGTCAGATAATATTTTTTAAAATCCTTCCTTTAAGAAGCCAGCTGTTTGTATATAGTAGTAGATTTTAACAGAGAGGAAGCAAAATTAAATTTTTCAGCTATTGATTAAAAGTTTGAACTATTTAATCATGTCAGATAAAATGTCATTCAAACAAAAAATTTACCAAAATGTTCAGTAGTACCCCGTAGTTCTTATTCTTAAAGACAAAATTCCTATTAGTTTTCTTCCTGATAAAGAGATACTAACACAGTGTCTTAACAGAGGTGGATACAAACCAAATCTTCACTTCCTGATGCCTTCCATTTTGAAAACTGTTGTCACAAGTTGTCATTGACTCTAAATTTTTGCTCCTGAATTCTATCTATTCTATCTATCTGAATTCTGTTCTAAGACCTAAACTAAACTCTGTGTAACTATAGCAGTCCCTCAGTGGGGCACAGCTCAAAACTCTAACTCCATCTTGAATTTAGCATAAACTTTACTTACTGTGACTGACACCGTAACTTCAAGGGCAGTAACTTCAGACATAAATTTACTAAAACTCGTCATTCTGGACAATATTGTACTATGATGTATGTCATACAGAACTCCAGTAAATATGGTGCAAATACAGGTCTCCCAAGCCAGGGCAGTATTTTGTATTCTCTGCCTATTTTAGTACATGATAAAATGCCTTTATTTTATAATAACTTTCTTTTCAGTTCTGCTATAAATATCATTAAATACGGTAAATGTATCCTAAAAGTGTTTCTTATCAGTGTGGAAGTCTGTCTTTTCTAAGGTGTTTGATGAAACTTAAGTTAATTCTCTCAATAGTGTGGGACCATTCTGTGATTCTGTGAATAGGGTTTTATTATTATTTCTCTATTTAGGTATTATTTCCAAACATGTGCTGCCTCAGGGAAATACCCTTTTATACCCTTTGAATTCAATGATGTGATGGTAGTTACCTTGCTGCTTACTGTCAAACCTTTAAGGAATATAATATTGAATTTTGAGGCATATAATATGACAGAAGAAAATTAGCTAGGAAACTGAGTCTATGTCCATTTGCATATTAATAAGGAACTTTTTTTTCAAAGATATGTCAAAAAGAGTCTGAAATTTGTCTGACCTATCAGGTGCCTGCCACCCCTTGTCTGTGAGTAAAATAGACAAGTAAAATAGAAAAAAAAAAAAAAAAGAAAAATAGCATCAGAAAAATATGAATTATATAAATAAAAATGTTTTATTTTGTTAAATAGAAGTAGATGGTGCAGCTAATCTATACAAAAAACCTGTGTGTCTGTTCATGAATGTAACATTCTACAAAATACTGGAGGGACAGATATAATGGGAGAATTTTTAGATTAAAATAATTCTTCAAATAGCCTGTGAGAGTCTATAACTAGACTTTTCTGTCAAGCAAAGTATTGAAGTACATACCCAAGCTAATGTAGAAGAACAGCTATTTTGACTTTCAAGGGGCCAGAAAATCTTTTCCCAATCCTCTGAAAAGATCTAGAAGACATATTTTCTTACCTAAGAAGCAATGTACTGTGGAGAAAAATTGCTGTTACTTACAGTAGTTACATTGTAGCTATTTTACACATTTCTTTTAAATTTTGTCCTAGGAGAACTTAAAACTTGTTTCTCCATACAAACAAGTAGAAATATGGAAAATAATGTTGCATCTTGGTACAATGTGTTAGTAACACCCTTTTAGTGAAAGTATGAGTAAATTGAGTTTATATATGCTCCCGGATAGATAAATAAGTTTCTGCAGTGATCTAGCCCAATGGAAATGAAAATCTGAATGAGCTGTTTACAGCCTGTACAAGACAAGGATGACTGAAGTGTAACAATAATCTACAAATGATAATATGAAATATTGAGAAGTTATCAAATGTAATGTTCAAAATTTAATTCAGAATCCCCAAACAAATCAAGTTCCTTACTGCGATCATAAGTATAATTCATCAATATCAAGCAGTTGTTTGATAGTAGCTTTACATTCATAGTCTTCTAAAAATTCATCCAAAGTAGCACTGAATATGTGCCATTTTTCAGTTATAGGTAACATAACTGCTAAACAGTTTTACTGAATAACTCTTCCTGCTTTTGGCTAACAAGGAAAGCCTATTTGGGAGTTTTAGCTGTTACTCTAACTAATCATTCTTTTAAATACCCAAGACTGAATGAAAAACCTCTGTTCTTACCTTGATGCAAAGCAGATTCATTCAACAGGCTCTGAGAATATACCATTTTTATCACTCAGGACATGTTAGCTACATAAGCTTAGCCCTGAATATATCGAGTAATTTATCTCCCTGAAGCATTTAAAAGCAGCTGAAAACTGAACCTTGGTTTTATTTTTCTACGTGTCCTCTGTTAATTCATACACTGGGTAGCAGGTCTTACTGTCAGAGAAAGCTGTTATGATAATCTTGGGTGATCTCCTGAGTAATTGGACTATCATGCAGTAATTTCCCCACCAAACCTTGTCAGTATCAGAATTTAGGTTTCAGTTATAGCATATCTTTCCCAAGGCATATGATTTTTCTCTAAAGTCTTTGAGTAATGGTAAGTCTGTTCCTTTCCCCATAAAGATATTCCAGGTACTGATTCCACTAGCTGTTTAAAATTTGGTGATTTCTAGTCCAGGATTACCTTTTTAAATTGGACCATACAGCTATTTGGCTGTTCAGCAACAAAAAATGAAGATCACAATTGCTGCCATCTCTTGGAAAAACTAGAAGTCGAAAAAGTAAAAATCTTAAATTTTAATTTTTTAATTTTAATTTTTACTGCTCACAGATCCCTTTCTAATTTGTTAACCTCAATTACAAGGTAAGGGCACTAGAACAAAGAAAAATATCCCAGCAGTAGACCTGCTATGTCATACACGGGGCTAATATTAGTGTCTTATTCCTACTTAATATTTCTTTTTTATATATCCAAGCATCTCATTCAAACTGGAAATAAGTATAATTATAACTTACACAATTTTGTGCTGCTATACAACAATGTTATCTAGTTTGTTGTCAAAGGAGCTGGTTCATATTGAACTGAAAATGTTGCAAGTTCTGTGATGCACTGAGTTTATTTTTGTTGCAGATTTTTGTTATGCATTATCTCTAGTAATCATTTACCTTTGGGTGTGACTGGGTGATTATTTTATGCATTAAATAGTTGCTGTTATGGTTATGTTACATACTTTAGTTCACTCAAAGTACTTGACGTACATGACCAATATGGAAATAAGGATATAGGGTTAGAAACTGTAAAGCCACATCAAACTTCAGGCTTCAAAATCTGAAGCTTCAAATCCAAAAATAACTTTTTTTTTCCAGCCTCTCAGAAAAATAATCTGTCTTTTAAATCACAGGAATTTGCATTGCACACTAAATTCTGAAGTTTTACTATCTATGAATCACAGATTTCATTCCTCATTAAAAACTTTGTGCAAAACAGATGCAGTTAAAAAGCAAGTGAGTATATAACAGGAATGAATATTTTTGTAGCTGACATCACGTTATTTTAATAAACCACTTCTACAGTAATTAGCTGGGGATTTACTCTTTGTAGTTTTTACTTATGGATAAGTTGAGATCAATGATCATCACATAAATCACTGTGGCTAAAAAGCATATTTTGAAGTTGCTTTTTTTTTTTTTTTTTACATTTTATTTGGGGACAGAATACTACCGTATTTAATTTAGTTATAATGCACAGTAAACAATAACATTGTATCTCAGCAAAGGACTTGAAAAATATTTTTTGTGGATACATAAGTATTGATAAACTCCATTCCTAATTTCTGTAAGAATTTATTTGTATAATTTAAAATGAATCTTACTACAGTTTACTGTGTTAATTTTATTTTGGGGCTGGGATAATTCTCACAGAGTTTTAATACCTAGGCATGAGTATACTAGTTTTTCTCCAGGAAACTCTTCTTAGCCAATCTTTTAAGTCAGGAGGTATCTGATGCTGTAAAAACCAATTTGCATCTTCATACTGTGTTTAGTGCAGATGGGTAGGAAGAGAAAGAGTTTTGCATATTTTGGCTCATGAATTTGAACCAGCTGGTTTCTGATTACAGTTTACTGAGTCATATGTCATATGTCATGATTAGCTGAGAGAATTCTTCCACAAGAAGTGTTCACCATGTTCTGGTCTATGTCTCTAAGGTACTAATGCACCTAGTTAAATCTGCAGTGTTCTGCATTGGTCTTAAGAAAAAAAAAACAATGGTTCTTTGTTTCAATTCGTTACAGGAACAGTACCAAAATCCAAAACCTGTTTCTTAGGTCTACACACCTCGAGGTCATTCATTGTCAACTCTGTGTTTGTTTCTGTCACTACTCTGTTCTTCTTCTTCTTCTTCTTTCTTTTCCCCCTGCCCCTCATTTTCATTTCCCAAACACATAGTTGAAACAGAACAAAAACTGTGAAATACTCCTGTCCCATTGTGCTTTAAAAGTGTTTTTCTTGGCAGTGATACATATTGATATCTCACGCCTCTTTCTGGGGCTATTGCCAGTGATGCACTATTTATGATGAAACTGGTCACTTGTCTCCTCCACTGAATACTGAGTGCTTATTTGGCTCTTTCCATTCTAAATGTCTATGCTTTAAAAAACTTGCCCCAAGACACAACAGCAACAAAACAGTATTCTTAAGAGAAGAGTAGGTTTGCCTGGGGGAAGACCACTTTTCAAAGTCACTTTAAATGTGAACATACCAGAAATGTTAATATTTACCTGGATTTAAAAAAATAAAAATAAAAAAAATCCCCCAAGGTTTTACCTAAACATAATAAGAAATTTCAACAACTTTTCCAAGTCACCAATTTATAAATTATTATTTATTTTTTTTTATAATGTTAAATGGATAACTTATGTGCAGGCACTGAAAGAACCCAGGGCATTGTACCCACTCGATTTGTTTGATTGATTCCCAAGTTGTCTGGTAGAAATCTGACTGGAACTGTGTTTGTTGAAAATGAGACTCTGGTCCTTTTGCACACACTGTCAGTGTTAAATTTTTTATTTGTCTTCTGTGAAACGGAGTGGATTTTCTACACTAGTGGATTTTCTACATGCCAAAGACATGGCTACATTGCCTATGTAGACATGCCTTTTCAACCTGGTATGGTTTTCAGAGGGAGTAAAGAGGAAGAGTTCATTTATATGAAACTGCAAGGGTTAGTCATAATATTGCCACTGATTGATCTTCATCCAAATAAGAGGTAGCCCCTGGGTTCTCTGAGCTTGGAAGCAGTATGGGGATGTCTACATACCCTAATTCTCCTCTCCCACCTATTGAAAAAAAAAAGAAAACAAGATTAACATGTTGGGAAAATACTTGGCCTTTCAGAACAAACCTGAACAGAAATAATTCAAATACCACACTGATTACATTCTAGGTACTAGCAGGGAGGAACAGTGTTTTTTTCCCTCATTCTACTCCAAATGTAGAAAAGCTTTAAAGCTTTAGTTTTCAATGGTAAAGTCAACCTCTGTATCTATGTTTCGTTCTCCTGTATATTCCAAGAGATATATAGAGTAAGATTTTTTTTTCCCCTTTTTTAAAGAATAAAAGTTCAGGGAGAGTTACTGTTAATACATCAGTATATAAATTGAGTAGGAAAAGAGTAGTTTTATTTATGATTTCCTTGAGATTTTTTTATTAGATTGTTCCTACTTGCATATCTAATAAGGAAAGATATATCCGTTGTGCAGAAATAGGGTTTTAATTTTCAAGAAAAGTAATTGAGGTCTATTGTTTTTTAAACAGTGTACTGGTTTTGGCTGGGATAGAGTTGTTTTTCTTTGTAGTAGCTTACATGATTCTATGTTTTGGACTTGTGATGGAAATAGTGCTGATAACATAGGGATTTTTTAGTTATTGCTGAACAGTGTTTGCACAGCATCACAGCCTTTTTTGCTTCTCACACTGCCCTCCCAATGATTAGGCAGGGAGCGCACAAGAAATTGAGAGGAGGCGACACAGTTGGCACAGCTGACCCCAACTGACCAAAGGGATATCTGATAACATATGACATCCAGCTCAGCAATAAAAGCTGTGGGGAAGAATAAGGGGGATTGTTCTGTGTTATGGTGATTGTCTTCCCAAGTAACTGTTACACATGATGGAGCCCTGCTGTCCTGGAAATGGTTGAACACCTGCCTGCTGACTGGAAGTAGTGAATGAATTCTTTGTTTTGCTTTGCTTGTGTGGTGCCTTTTGCTTTACCTACTAAACTGTCTTTATCTAAACCCATGTGTTTTTTCACTTTTACCCTTCCAATTCTCTACCCCATCCCACTGCGGCGAAATAAGCAAGTGGCTGTAATGGGGCTTAGCTCCCTATTGGGGTTAAACCACAACAAACAGAAAAAAGGATCAGTGAAGGATGCTTTTAATAAATTAGTTTCTCCCTACCCCCATTCTTCATTGTGCATAGTGATGCCTCCTGCTTGTAGCTGTCTGTCATGCTGCTGCTGAAAACCTTTAGCCAAGTATTGGAGTTTTACAGAAGAGCTGCTCAATGAAGGGCACAGGACTTCTTCCTTTCATAGGGTAATTTCTATGCCTGGAACTTTAAGATATGGAATCTTGCAGCCATAATTTCTAACCAGAACTGGTGCTATGGTTATAATCCTACATGTTTGTGCTCAGCATCCCAACTAGGGCTATGAGTTTTCAGTAAAAAAATCCATGGTAGTGTGTAAATATAATCAACAACTATTGATATTTCTCTGGACATTTATAGTAAATCTTATCTCCATATCAAATTTCTTAATTTCCCAGTAAACATCTACTCTAGAGCCCCTGGATCTCTAACAGTCACTATTATTTCCCCAAAAGTTAAAAATATTATTCAGCATAAGGTGAGCTTTGCTCATTGTGGACACTGGTTCATAAAATATTTGAAAGGAGAGAAAAAAAAATCTCATGCAGCAAAACAAGGCAAAAAATCTTCCTTGTTAGGAAAACCTAGTGCTGCATGGAAATACTTGTACAGGTCACAGACATGCTGGTTCTAGTCACAATCTTAAAGTTTTTTCTTCTAACCTGTTAGGAGGGTGGTAAACTGTTGCATTGAGCCCTCCCAACAGTTTGCTTAATCTCAGTATAACACACATGACCAGATTAATTTTAAAGTATAATTATAATGTAGAATTCTATTTATGTAGTGATACATGTTCATGATCTGAAACAAATTTACTATTTCTGGAATGAAAGAAATATATACCAATATTAATGAACTGATCGATTATTAGATTAGGCAGAACAGCCATGAGATTTATTGATTTTTCCACTCTCTTTTTTTCTGCCAAATTCCCCTTAAAAACTGTTTCACAGGGGATGTATAGTATATCTGCTTATTGTGATAATATTAATTAGAAATTCTAAGTCACTGCCAGAGCACTGTGCAGATTGATAGCTCCCTGCTCCATCAGGGCAGGGCCTGGCAGCCATGGCCCGTTCCACTGCCCCAGCCAGGAGCAGCGTGGATGGGAGGCACCAGGGCAGACCCAGCTCTGGGAATCAGGCAGCTCCCTGGGGATGGGGATGGGATGAGGCTGGGCCAGGACATGAGCCAGCGTGCCAGCTCAGTGAGGCCAATGACTAGTCAGGGCAGGGTTGTGGGGACCTGGAGATCAGCCCTACTACGATGTCTCTGGGGCAGGGACTGGCGGTCCTAGGGGGCTTACATGGGGTCCTGAGCCATGGGCAGGGTGGAGGGAGCCCTGAGACAGGAGCTGGGCAGGGACATTATGGCCTAGCAGTGCCCTCAAGACCCTGGCAGTCATCCTATATTTTAGAGATGTATCTTGCTCGTAAGTGCCTTCATATGGTAAACTTTTCAATAGCTGCTAAAAATATGGTATTTCATTCTGATATTCTATTTTACGCCCTGTAAGTCTCCTGTATTCTCACTTAAAATCATTATTACTTTACATCTGACCTCGTGATAAGATTTGTTTGAGTGAATAGAGGTAAAAGCACAGTTATGCTGCTCAGAACACACAGGGCAGATCCCAAAATACAATTGTTAAGTGGGAAAACATCAATTACCTAAACAAAAAATCAAACATCATTAGAAGCAGCAGTACTCTAGGGAAAGTTCTTCCTTAGCACAGTTAAATGTAATTGTAATAAAAATTACGGGTGATTGTAGAAAATACTTGCTTTTAAAGCTAAACTAGTGGGATACTAAATATTGAAAAGAGTAGATTATCATTATGAGTATGGTTTGAATCATCTGGTAATTTGGTCACAATCTAAGATAATGGTTTTAATGCAGCCACATGCAAAGCTGTCTATATAAGAACTTTTATGGGAAGTCTGCCTTGAAAAGCAGTGACTCAGAGGTTTAATATTCTTTGGAAATACCTTCCTCAGACTTAGTGAGCTGTGGCACCAAACACTAATGAAATCCTTAGAAAAAGAGAAACAGGTAGTAGACAGAGAAAGCAATCTTGCTTTTCCTTCTGCACCACTTGAATCGACAGCCTCTAGAATGATGCCCCTGCTTCTGGTGCCAGCTTGTTGAAATAAATGGGAAACTCTTCGAAAACGTTTATACTAGAAACACAGATAGAGTCCAGTATGCACAGTGGGAAAAGCTGTATTATGTGAGACTTTGGGAGTGTGTGACCTATTTGCCCTACTAAGTAGGCCTTAGAAAATTCCTCTGGTCACTCTGTATCTGTTTATAGACCTCTGAAAAGACGTGAAAGGCTTGAGTTTGAAGTCAAAGAAATTTAAGCTTGAAATAGATGCAATTTCTTAAAACGAAGGATAACTTGTCATCAGATTAGGTTGAATGGTAAGAGAATAATCTCATATTGGTTGCACTTGCTTGGGAGTTCACAGACATCTGAGAGGTTTTGCAGTAAGCCAAGCTAGTTTTGTCAGGACTGCTGTGAGAGTTACTAACCTAGACCCAGCATCAGTGTGTTGGATCCTGCAGCATTACTCAAGCAATACAAAATAATTGATCTAGTAACTGTATAAACTCCATCACAATAGACCTAGTCCCCTGCAGCACATGGAGGACGATGGTGGAACAGATATCCACATCACAGCCTTTGGGGGACTCCACACTGGAGCAGATGGTTATGTCCTGAAGGCAGCTGCAGTGCAGCCTTTGGAGAGCCCACACAAGAACAGGCTCCTGGCAGGAGCTGCAGCCCATGGGGGACCCATGCTGTAGCAGTCTGTTCCTGAGAGGCTGCAGACTGTGGAGAGGACCCATGCTGAAATAGATCTTGAAAGGCAGTAGCCTGTGAGAAGGACCCATAAAGGAACAGGAAAAAAGAGTGAAGAACAATGGAGACAAGTCCATGCTAGGGGCAGCAGGTGAATCTCCTCCTTGCCCACCCTGCCTTCCCAGGTATGTCTGTACAACAGGTACAAGGCTCTGGGTGTGTAATGCCAGTCAATGGAGGATGATGTGGATGACAGTCCATCTTCACTAGAGGTGCTGCCAGGTTCAGAAAGGCCTACCTGACATATAGACCCCCTATATCACGACCCCCTCCACAAGGAAGAAAAGATGGGTTATAGTTATAGGCCATCCCCTTCTGAGGGGAACAGAAGATACAATATGCCGGCCAGACCCTCCTCTTAGTGAAGTCTGATGCCTCCCTGGGGCCCAGGTTAAGGTCATCACTAGAAAATTTGCTCTTTCATATGGGTGGTGATGAAGCCACAACGTATAGACCAAGGGGGATCAAAAAAGACTCCAGGGCTTTGGGACAGTTGGTAAGGGAA
This sequence comes from Dromas ardeola, assembly GCA_013398915.1. Taxonomy (NCBI): domain Eukaryota; kingdom Metazoa; phylum Chordata; class Aves; order Charadriiformes; family Dromadidae; genus Dromas; species Dromas ardeola. Next base: position 3,032 of record VYZM01021341.1, on the reverse strand, counting down.
TCTGGAACACAGGTTATTTTCTTGTGTCTCCTCCCAGTTGGAAGAACATTGGAAGAAACAGACAGACCCAAAATATTAATATGTGGCTCTGTGGTTGGTGTCACCAGCATAATATTGGGGTTTTCAATAATGGGATGTCCTACATAGCACCAGGCTTCCTGCAACTGTGAATAATAGAATAATAAGAATAATAAAGAATAATAAGAAAGGCTTCTACAGGTATCTCAGCCAGAAAAGGAAGGTCAAAGAAAGCCTACCCCGCATGATAAGCGAGACTGGCAAACTGGTAACGATGGAAGAGGAAAAAGCTGAGGTGCTCAACAACTTATTTGCCTCAGTCTTCACTGCCAACCTCTCTCCCCACACCTCTCCAGTGGATGGATTGCAAGGTAGGGACTAGGGGAGAAAAGTCCCTCCCACGGTAAGAGAAGTTTGTGACCACCTGCGGAATTGAACATACAGAAATCTATGGGATGTGATGAGATGCCTCCCAGAGTCCTGAGGGAACTAGTTGACATAGTTGCCAAGCCACACTCCATGATATTTGAAAAGTCATGGCAGTCAGATGAAGTCCCTGGTGGCTGTAAAAAGGGAACATTGCACCCGTTTTTAAAAAGGCTAAAAAGGAGGACCCTGGGAACTACTGACCTGTCAGCCTCACCTCTGTGCCTGGGAATATCATGGAACAGATCCTCCTAGAAGTTATGCTAAGGCACATGTAGGACAAGGAAGTCATTTGAGACAGCCACCAAGTCCTGCTTGACCAATCTAGTGGTCTTCTATGATGGAGTGACTACATCAGTGGACAAGGGATGAGCTACGGATGTCGTCTATCTGGACTTCTGTAAGGCCTTTGACACGGCCTCCCAAAACATCCTTCTCTCTAAATTGGAGAGATATGGATTTGATGGGTGGACTGTTTGGTGGATGAGGAATTGGATGGCTGGTCGCATCCAGAGGGTAGTGGTCAATGGCTCAATGTCCAGATGGAGATTGGTGACGAGTGGTGTACCTCAGGGTATTGGGCCAAACAGTGTTTAATATCTTCATTGATGACATTGACAGTGGGATTGGGTGCACCCTCAGCAAGTTTGCCAACAACACCAAGATGAGTGGTGCAGTTGAGACACCTGTGGGACAGGATGCCATCCAGAAGGACCTGGACAGGCTCAAGAAATGGGCCCGTGTGAACCTCATGAGGTCCAACAAGACCAAGTGCAGGGTCCTGCATCTGGGGTGGGGCAACCCCCAGTACCAATACAGGCTGGGGGATGAAGGGATTGAGAACAGCCTGCCAAGAAGGTCTTGGGGGTAACTGGTGTATGAAAAGCTCAACATGAGCTGACATTATGCGCTCCCAGCCCAGAAGGCCAGTGGTATCCTGGGCTGCACCAAAAGAAGTGTGTCCAGCAGGCCGAGGGAGGTGACTCTGCCCCTGTACTCTGCTCCCACGAGACCTCACCTGGAGTACTGTGTCCAGCTCTGAAGCCCTCAGTACAAGAAAGACATGGACTTGTTGGAGCGGGTCCAGAGGAGGGCCACAAAAATGATCAGAGGGCTGGAGAACCTCTCCTGTGAAGACAGGCTCCGACGGTTGGGGTTGTTCAGCCTGGAAAAGAGAAGGCTCTGGGGAGACCTTTTTGTGGCCTTTCAATAACTAAAGGGGGCTTATAAGAAAGGTGGGGACAAAATTTTAAGCAGGACCTGTTGCGACAGGACAAGGGATAATGGCTTTAAACTAAAAGAAGGAAGATTCAGACTAGATATAAGGAAGAAATTCTTTACTGTGAGGGTCATGAAACACTGGAAGAGGTTGCCCGGGAAGGTGGTAGATGCCCCATCCCTGGAAACATTCAAGGTCAGGTTGGACAGGGCTTTGAGCAACCTGATCTAGAGGAAGATGTCCCTGTTTATTGCAGGGGAGGTTGACTAGATGACATTTAAAGGTCAATTTAAACTATTCTATGATTCTACAATTCCATGATCCTAAGAAGAAGCAACAGAGTGGAGATGTTATGAACTGACTGCACACCCCTGCTTCACTGGCAGTGGAAGAGGTGAAAGAATCAGGAGTGAAGGAGTGAAGCTAAGCCTGGGAAAAAGGAGTGGAGATTCGGGGAAGGTGTTTTAGCTTTTGTCATCGTTTCTCACCATCATGCTCTATTTTTAATCATCAATAAATAAAATTAATCTTCCTGAGACTGAGTCTATTTTCCCTGTGACAGTTATTGGTGAGTGATCTCCCTGTCTTTATGTCAAACCAGGACCTTTTCCATCCTAATTTCTCCCTCGATTCTGCTGAGGAAGGGGAGTGTGGGAGCAGCTGGGTGGGCTTCTGGCAGCCAGTCACGGTTAAGTCACCATAAGTTCCTACCCAAATGGTCTAGAAAGGAAAAATTCTGAAGCATATTGATCTGCTAATAACATAACTGATTGTTTTACTTTTCATATCCTGTCACTGCAATCAAGGAGTATATAAATGTTATCGGGACAACATTTCGTGTGTGTCTCTGCTTTACCAAAATGTGGTGAAGTCGGAAGTTCTGGCCTTCCATAATATGATAAATAAGATTAATTTCTTACTTCGTTTGGGCTTTTGATAGTTTTGAAAACCAGAAGAGTGCCATTGGCCATCATAAAGTGATAGAAATCTTTCATTAGTACCTACATAGAAAAATGTTAATTTTTTGAACTGATCGCACAATTTTTCAGCTTCTTTGTAAATTCTATAATCCTAAAAGAACTTATAGCTTGATAAGTTGAACAAGTTTGACATCCAAACTTATCAGTGTCTCTGCTGAATTCGTGAAGATGCTGATGACTCACTCAAAAGAGTGTTTTTTGAGTCTTTATATAAGGTTTGCACAAAGAATATGAACAAAGAGGTTTTATGAACAGGGGACTTAATGAATATAGGCTACTATACAGGTCATTAAAAAACTGAAACAAAACAAATCCAAACAAAATACTCCTCTCATTAACTATGCGACAGTTTTCTGGAGAGAGTTCAAGGGAGCTTCTGAACAAGCTCA
>VYZM01021340.1:161442-194895 GCA_013398915.1 Dromas ardeola | reverse complement strand
GGCCTCCAGTGCCTCGGGATAGCCTAGGGGTGCTCCGGCTGCGACGCCCCCGGCTCAGAGCCGGGCCCCTGGAATATCCCCCGCACCCGTTTCCTCCAAAGGAAGAGCCACCCATGGCGGAGGCGTGTGTGAAGCCAAATCCCAGCCCCCCCGGCATAGGGCACTCCCCCACACAGCATGGTAACCAAGGGGGCCTTCCCCCTTTATCGATGAGCGGGTGCACCTGCTGCAAATTTAGAGTAAAACTGCCATTGCAGCGAGAAGTATTTCAGTGGCAAATGGAGGCTTGTGAGAGGATTGTTTCAGGGATCGCTACTGTGTTTTCCAGCCCATCTAGCAGAGTCCTTGGTGCTGTGAAGGAGGGAGCGGTTGCTCCCTGTGGTGGGAGCTACTTCGAGATTTTTAGGAGGTAAGGCTGTACAACATAGGGTTTTGTGCAAATTTAAAAAAAAAAAAAGGTTAGTTTAAATGGAGAGACTATAATCAACTTGGTGTTGCAAATCTTCTCAGGTTTTGTGAAATAACTGTTAAAGAAAAATGGGTTTAATTATCTTGTAAATAAACCACAAGTCTAGGCTGATTAAGATATGAACCCAACGGCAAGATAGGTATTGTGTAGCCTTAGTTTCTCTCTTCATTTTTTCAGAGCAAGCAAGTTTGAAGCCGTTGAAGATTTTTCCCCTTTTCTTTGCATAAAAGAGCCAGTCTGTCACACGCAGCCCTCCTCCGTGAAAGTTTAGGTGAAGTTGAAAAGATAGACTGTGGAGGGGAAATTGAGAGACACCGCTTTGGAGTAATGAATCTAAGCAGTTGTGCTGTGCACTGGAGCCACGCTCTAGAAAAAGCAGTCATGATTTGTTGGGTGCAAGCCTCAAACTGTGTGTGACCAAAATTAAAGCTCCTTGAAATGAGAATAGGCAGAAAAAGCTGTATTAGGGAGTTAAAGACCTTTCATCCGTCCCACGCGCCACAAATCATGAACTAGATCAACTTCCTTTTTTTATTTTATTTTATTTTTTTATTTCACCTTCTCTTTAAATGGATATGATCTCTGTGGACAGACTAGACCGGTTCTGGTGAACTCTGTTGTCTTGTTTATGTGAAACACTAACATGACTTTAAAATATCTGCTTTTGACCTCTAATGTGGCAGCCGATAAATTCGTGAAGTTTCACATTTCTTTGATGGTTGTTTTTTTCCCTTCCCTTTGAAGATAGTGAGTTTTTAGAGTTGGTAAAGCTCTTCCAAAGAGGACTAAAATGTCTGTGGTGAGTGTTCCGCTAATGCCTTAGGGAACTGAAATATAAGCATAGCTTGTTGTATAACCTTAATGTAGGTACGAGCAGAACTGTTTATGCTTTTCCTGCTATAAGACAAACCTACCTTCATCAGTCTAACCGAGCTGAGCAGCAGGGTGAGATGTATTCTGAGAATAGAACAGTGTTGAAATCAAGTTTTCTGTGGTAGTATGGCTACCTGTCACTATTGGTTTTTAACTTAGGTGTAAAGTCTGTAACTACCATAGTTGCCCTGCTTCCAGGTTCCTTTTGCTGTCTGCTTAGAGCCCACCGCAAGGTGGGCGACACTTCAAATGCTGTGTAGCAGACAAGAGTCTTGGTCAGATACCCTGGGTGGGATTCAAGATGTGTGATGGAGGTACTATGCTATCAGTAAGCCCTCTAGCTTCTCTTTGTAATGGAAATGAGACACTTCTAGGATGCAATTTGTCTCACCTGAAGGTAAACCTCTACAATAAGTCATCTGAATCATGGTCTAGAAGTGCTTGTTTCTTAGTTGGCTGTGAAGGGAGCTGATGCTGAAGATGTCAGGAGTTGAGCGAGACACATCTCCTTGGGCGTGACAGGTTTGTACCAGCCAGGTTGGGCTAGTGAGCAGATACTGTGCGGAAACCTGGCTGGGGAGGGACACAGCAGCTGCTTTATTTAACAGGCACAGCAGCACTACATAGCTCCTGCCTGCCAGCTGCTAACCAGCCCATCCTCCCAGTCACATTTGCACAGGAATAAACTTTAGTTTAGTTTAATACCCTTTTGCTTTAGAAGTTTAAACCATAATAACTGTAGCTGGAAAATTCCCATCAGAGGACCAAGAGAATTTTTAGGGAGATGGCAAGACAAATTATATGTCTAAAGAAGACTCTATGAATATTTCTGCAACTAAACGCACAGGTTTTGAAAATCAAGCATTTAGGCAATAAAATGCCTATTTAGTTTTCTGTTTATTGCTGTTGAAAGCCACTAGATGGAACCTAAGTACTGTGTGAAAGGATGAGGAAAATGTTTTAAGAGACTTCAAATGCTGAAAAGAGAGAATTTTTACCACCCAGGTTTTTTAAAAAAATCAGTAGGACAGTTTACCTTTAAAGATGTGCCAGACATGTAAAGATCCACATTTATAAATGCTCCATAACATTTCTGCTGTTTTGCAGTAAGGTTGAACTTGGGTTGTGTGTCCCCCTTGCTGAATCAGGGCTTTCCCAAGCATGCATTCTTTTCATCTGTTTCGGTGAATTAATGCTGATAAAAGTGGAGGGCTAATAGCAGCTGTTTAGTAAAGGCCCTATGAAAGCAAGCCCTTTGCTAACTGCCTTGCTGGTGTAACACATTTGGCTTTTTCTTTCATATAGAAGAGTTTTGTGAGACAGAGACTTCCAAGGTAAGGAGGAATGCTGAAGGTTATTGGGAGCAGCATGCAGAAAAGTTTCCCCTTCCTGAGGAAAACTGTTAAGAAGGAGTGGGATTTGAAAGATATATCCTAGACCCTCTCTACACCAAGGGCAGGCATGAAGCTAGAAAATAGAGTGGCTAGTGTAAGAACAGATGTAGTCCTGCACTCAGTTTGGACCAAGGCTGTTATTTAAAATTGACTTAGTTTTTTCTGATTAGCTGATTCTGATTCTGGCTGTCCTTATCAGCCCCACTGAACAAATATGCGTTTAACTGTGTGTAAAGCTGGTGTCAGTCTGCAGATGTCAACCATGTTGCTGTGAATTTACATCCATCTTGTTGTTAAGAGGAGTGAGCTACTCTCGTGCATATTCCATATGATCTTATTGCCATGTCTTGCATTCAAATGGTAACGGGAGAAGTGAACCAAAGGAATGACTCCGGGGGCTTAGAACTAGATGATCTTTAAGGTCCCTAACCCGAACCATTGTATGATTCTGTGACTCTTGAGATAGCTAGATCATGAATTATCCCTAGAAATTATCTTATACTATAGTATTCTCTTTTTCTAAACTCCTTTGCCTGGCTTGCCATCCACTTCCCTGCTGAATTCAGTTTTACTGGTGTTTTGCAGGATTCAGTTCTTTGTTGCACAAGCCAGCTACCAGCTTTGGGCTGTAGGGATCTGAAATAAATAGCAGCGATGGTTTTCTCTGCAGACCTGGTGTGTCTCCTATCAGGCTGTTGTGCCTTGCCTACCTTTGTCCTCTTTATGTCTCATTTTTTTTTTTTATGTCCCAGGTGCAGCCTCATGCACCTGGGATTATCTCAGCATAAGTACAGATCAGCAAAACTGGTATGCTTGCCTTTCCTCGCCAGCCGCTGTGAGGAAGGACTTGCAGCACAGCTCCAGTTTTTTTTATGAAATAGGAAGTTCTGGGGGTTTTAACTGTTTAACAGGTTCAGTACTGTTGGTTTTATTTCTTAAAGAAACTTGGTAGTAACCTAACGGTGTCTGAGTTTACTGTATTCATTTTAATTGTCAAGTGCTGATGGATCACTTTGTCTAGTACAAATGCAAGATTTTGTTGAGTAAAATGTTATTAAAATTAGGGGAACACTGCGTGCTGAGTTTGGGTGGCTTTTTTGGAGCTGGTCCTTGGGGTATTTTAGGCATTGAAGAATCTCAACATGTGGTTGAGGCCTGCCTTCTGCTCTGCACGTTAAGCTTTAAGTCCTGTTTGATTGAGATATACCTGAGGAAATGTCCTGTTCTGCAGTTTTGACCCAATCAATCCTTTTAAAAAACATTGCTGTTCAAATTACACAGGAGTGATCCGCTTGTCCTTGAAACATTGGATAGAAAACATGAGCTAGAACTCGATAAAAATCGGCAAAATTAACCTCCTATGATTTTTCCGCTAACAGTTACTTTGTGTAACAGAGGCTGGATGAAGTGCTGTGAAGGCTGTTTCCAGGTTTGAGTTTGTGCACTGCTTGCATCCCTACTCCATCCTAGCATGGGATACTGGTGTGCACCCTTCCCCTTCTCTGATACTCTGCTTTCCACAGGAAAGAAGTTCAGACATGCAACAGATACGGTGACCTTTCAAAGTTACTTTGGTAGTCTCAATACTCTTCTTTTGGACAAACATCCATTATCACATACAAAAAAAAAAAAAATCTTGCCTTTTTAACAGCATTTTGTGCAGCTCTGAAGAGGAGTCAGGGACTGACCTGTCTGAAAATTCAGTTATTCAGTTTTCTTTTTTTTTTTTTTTTTCTCTTTTCTCTTCAGAAAGGTGACATAGCACACAAGGAAAACATAAAGACAATATTCCATGCATCTCAATTTGCTTGCAGGCCAGCTCGTGTAATGGGTGTTGTGGTGCTCATCAGTCGTATTTGAGGATCAGTACTTTTCTGTGGAGAAGCCATCACTATTCTCAGGTCATACTCCAGGATAACGATTCAGTCTCTGCCTCATTGTGCTCTCCTGTTGTGGAACGCGATACACTTACTTTTTTTTTTTTTCTTGAAGCTAACATGCATCTTCTGAAGAGATGTTGTCTTCAAATGCTTTATGATTTTCTTCCTGAAACAAGAAAGGAGTAATCTAATTTTGTTTGCTTCAGAGTTACTTCTCTGATCCAGATCAAATTTGAAGCTATTTGTTATAATAAAGTGTTTCTGATTGTGATAATAAAGTAGCTGGTGGTCCTTAGCATCTTTGAAAAAACAAGATGTTATCTGCTCCAAGCTAACCTGTCTGCAAGTGAAAGATGTTTTCGTGACAGTTACATAGTTTGAGAAAGAGCTAGAATATTTCTTTTTTCCTTCTTTAGAAAGAAGTTCTGTCTATTTATGTTAATATCAAAATGTTACTATCAAAAAGCTCTCCTCCTTGTCGAAAACATTTAGGAGGCCTGCATCTTAGCTGAAGGGCATAATGTTCTTCAAAGTGCAGAAAAGGACTTGACCGTGCCTGGCCTTTGGCCATGAAGACAGAGACACTCCTGGAGCCCAGCTGGGGAGGGACAGACATCACCCAGTGCATCACCTCTCTGGGAGAGCATGAAGGCTTCCCCTCCTGGAGCCACCAGAGGGATCGGCTGTCTTCCAGCGGGTGGGTGAAGAAAGTGCTGTAACACGTTGTCTCGCCGTGCTCTGACCAGTGAAGCTGCGTGCACTGTCCTCCGGCTGGGTGTGCTTTTCACCCCCTGAACCTTGTTGAACCTACCCAGAGCTCCCACCAGACAAAGCATGGCTGCACGGTGCCCCTCAGCCCTGCTCTGCGTGTCAGCTAGGCCAGCTGCCCAAAAGATACGGCACGTTGTAAGCTGTGTGCTGCCATCGCCCAGTTTCTTGCCCTTGCATGTCCCCTGTGGAAGTCCACAAGGCAGGAAATAGCTGGCCCATAGCTGTGCACGTGTTGGTCGGTCTGTCACCAAACATGTGTCTTTGTGTCTATGTATGTCTGTACAGATGTGTGTACGTTTGTGCTGCCAAGCAGAGAGTAGAGCAGCTGCGTTCTCCCTCTCTGGAGACGCGAACCTGAAGGCCTCTGCTCAGTTGTTGGTTTCCAAAAAGTGCAGGAATGTAGGACCATCCTCGAGGCCATTAATCCTCTCAAATTTGTTGGAAACCAGTTAGCAGATTTGAAAGTTACTTGAGAGTGGGGGTGGCAGGCAGCGTGGTTAGGTGAACCCTTTTCCAAGGAAAACCAAGCTAAAAATGCACTGATCACATTTTTCAAGAAAGCTTTTCAAATTCTTTGGAAAACAGACAAATCAGCAACGAGTGCAACGCAGAGGAACCAGGAGATCCAGAGTCCCAATCCTTACTCCGATATGGACTCTGCTACTTAACCCTGTGCCCGGTTTCCATAGCTCTTCAGCACTTCCCTCCCAGCCTCCCAAAGGGATGGTGGATGCGTGTGTTCGTAGCATGCTCTATAAATGCAAAGTCTTATTATTATCAGTGTAAAAATAGACTTGGAAGATTTCAAGTGGGCTGTAATGGAATAAAAATGGAGCAACGGGATGGCCCAAAACTCCCTGCCTCTGAAAAAGAAAAAAATACAAACAGGTTCATTTTTCTTTTGCTGTTTTCAGACACAGGGAACAAAACTTCTTAACGCACGTCAGAATCCTTGTTTTAAATAAACTTTTTTGTGATGGTTTCTTCCAAGGAGCTGTAAAGCTATAGGTACTAAGTTCCCCTTTGCAACTCGGTGGGAGGTAGGGAAATGGGAACGTGTCCCAGTGCGGTCAGCTGTAGGCGGGAGGCTGTTGTCTCAGCCACGGCCTGTTTGCAAGGGTTTGAATATTTGGCTCAACTGAGGATGCAGCTACCCAAGTGAGACACAAATGTGTGGGTCTGCTCTGGGTTTCAATTACTGGGAAAGGCAAAGTAAAAGACCTGTCACAACTATCAGGCACCTTCCTCAAGTGCTCACATTCCCTTTCCTGAGAACCACGTCTATGCTAATGAAGGAATAAATTGTTGTTTGTTCTGGAGATCTGTTAAGGCAGATGGAGGAAAGATGTGTGTATAATATATAATACATAAACTATGAAAAGCCAACTGTTGCTGAAGTGCTGGACGTGATAACTGGAGCTAGGTGATATTTTTGATTTTTTTTGGTTTTTCTGTGTGTGTTGTTTGTTTTTTTTTTTTCCTCAGAGGAATACTAAATGAACTGAAAATGTGTTTTTTTTCCCAGCTCTGTTTCTGATTTTGCCATATGTTTGCTGCTAGAGACAATAGTTTGTGGGTTAGGGTCACAAAAGTGGCCATGCGTTATTCTTCTGTGCAGTTAGTTCAGAACATCCAGCGTGCATTTCCCCGTGTGCCTGGGGAGAGTCGTGCTCTGAGCTCCAGGACTTCAGAGACCTGTCCTCACCACCCTGCGATGGGCAGCCGGGGATGTTTCTGCTGAAGCAGAAACACGCTCTGGAGGAGTGAATGGGACCAGGTGTTTCAGCCCCCAGGTAGGGTTGGTGGCCCCTGGACACCAGATGGGAATGGAAATTGACCGATTCCCTTCTCTGTTCTTAGGATTAAGCTGGATGGACTTGCATGGTCCTATCTACATACAGGCCTATCAGTTGTTCTGTGGATTAAATATGTTGCTCAGCAGCTCCGCTCTTCTCTCCCAGGAGAATATATTCATCTTCCCAGTTATTGGGCTGAGCCAACATACGCCACAGAACAAACTGAAATGAAAAAACATTGAATGGAAAGTTTCTGTATACTTTCCCACTTGTGAATTTTCATGTTATATCGAAGCCCTCCTCTGCAATCCAGTTCCTGTTGCTGGTTGTGGTTTTGAACATAGATTGTGCAGGCGGATACAGTTCTGTGTACTCTAGTTTTGTTGTCTTCAGCTGCCAAACTGCTGAGGGTTCTGTGTACACTCTGTCCATAGTCAGAGTTACGATAGTTATGAATATCTACAGTTTGAGGTGAACAAAAATAGCAACTACCACATAGGTGTGCTGCAGCCTCACTGCGTAAAATCTAACGGCTTTGTTTTAGGAGAGTAAACCATCTGAGTATCCTTTTCTCAGATCTGGTTTCCATTAGAAATGAGCCAGAAAAGAATCTGAGAAGTGACAGGTCCTTAACATTGGGAAGCTGCGATTCTGCTTCCACCTCATGCTGGTAATTGGTAGAAACCCCCCCTCCTGAAGTTGCTGGTGTAAAGCTTTCCTGAACCACATTTTGGAAAGCTTTGAAGACCAGCTTTTGAGTCATCAGCTCCTCTTCTGACACTGTTTCCATAAGCCTGCCCACTGAGCATGGAAAAAATCTCACCTCCTTCTGTTTTTAGGCAGGTGCTACTGTTTCAGAGTATGCTTCTGCTGACAAAATATTGTCAGGTTTTCCAAGTGGTGGATCATTGGCTGTTTCCAAGTTCCTTCTTTGCTTCTGAAGGACCAAACTGTCTGCACACCCTTGAACCTCCCTTCTTTTGAGGAAGCTTGGACCTACCATTCAGCTTTGTGATTAGGTTTGTGTCTCCTTTGCCATTTTTCCTGCTTTCCATTGGGTTGGAAGTACTGAGAGTACAGCCTTCCTCAGGGTACTATCTGTTTTCTTTGGCTTTCTCAAATGTAACGTATCATGTAGAGCTGAAAATGAATGTGAAGAGAATGAATGAAAATGTTTTGAATCTTGAAGATTTGGATTAAACTTTGTGTAAAGCTTTTGGTTTAAGGCTTGTCTCTTTCGTATTATAGTGCAGATATATATACCACTGAGGTCCTGGCTAGCTAATGAAGGCTAACGCAGGTGATACTACATCCTTCAGACGCTGGCATCCAATCTGCACTTTAATGGCTTTGACAAACCCCCTCAAGCAGAATTGTCAAGCTGATTCCATGATCAAATGTGCCCAAAAGCTTTAAAAGCACCACTGAGAATGTCAGACAGGACTGATGAGGTTAGATTGCATCTGCATGGGGGGATAAATGGTTCTTGAGTGTAATTCACAAATCAGAACATTAGACTATTGTAATCAAACTCCAAGTGAGCCTCTCTGTAGGGCATAAATATCAGCAGCTGCTCTTCATACATGACAGATCTCTTTCAAAGCTTATACATGCCTATTAATTCTTCTCCTGACCAAAACATATTTGAAGGGTGCCTTAACCTGTCATAGGACAGAGAAGATATATTAAGCACCTTAATTCACTTGGGTAACTGATGTATTCATGCTTTTAGTGTGTTGGGAAATGCTCGTCCCAGTTTACTTTGCTTTTATGTGAGTAAATTTAGAAGTGGTTCCTTTGTAAGCTCCAACCAGGACTGGTCGAAGGGTGGTGGATTTATCAAGCCTATGATTTCTGCAAATGTGGAGTGGAACTGATTCAAGTCCTGTGGAAAGACTGGGTCAATATTTCTGTGTAGTCAGAAGTAGGAAGCGATCAGGGTGAGGATGGAGAGGCACTTCTGCAAAATAAGTGATAATCAAATCAGTCTACAAGTTATATTGGTAAATGCAGGACCTGCATGTCCTGGGATTGAAAGGAGGTGATTAGGGGTTTGTATGTATGAATCTGAGCCTGTTTAGATTTCAGATCAGCAAAATATTGAAGTGGTGTCACTTTCAATGATATTCAGAAGTGTGCTGAATGTCTGGCTTGTACCAGTCCATGGTCCTTTTCTGTGCCTTTTAGTATGTCTTCGTTTGAGAGGGGTAATGTCTTGCTGCTCTTCAGGAAGCCTCATTTGTTATTGTACTGGTTGTTTTTCTTTTTTAAATCTCCACAGTCATTCCCACTGAGAGTGAGGAGACGAACAGGGAGTCATTCCATTCACTGACGTACAGGCTGTGAAACAGAGTTGGGTCATCTGCTGTGACCCAGAGCGTGAAACCCAGTGTGTTAAGACTGGGCCAGGCTGGATGGGGCTTTGAGCAACCTGGTCTAGTGGGAGGTGGCCCTGCCCATGGCAGGGGGATGGAACTAGATGATTTCTAAGGTCCTACCATAAAGATCCAACCTAAACCATTCTGTAATTCTAAGACCCCACATGCCTTATCATCAGGGCAATTAAAATATAGATTACATGGAATATTTTTTGCCTGGTATTTGTTAGGTCTTACGGTAGCTTTATATTTTCTGGGCTATCAAATGCATCTTACCTTATAAAGTAGGGAATAATTTCGCAGTTTATCTATGAAATGTTCTTAGTCTTCCAGTTAAAACATTACTGGATAGAGGGATTGTGTTGTGGGTTTTTTTTATGAGGCATTCTTGTTTTCCTGCTAGCACTTCCTCTGCCCGGTGGAAAAGCTCTGTATCAACGTTCCAGAAAAATCACAAAAAGAAAGGATGAGATGTCTTACCTACAGAGTACCCAGCTCTGGTGACCTTTCCGACAGTGCAACCCTAGGTAAAAACTTACTGAAAATTACACTTAACCGTTTGCTTAATTGGCAGTTCTGGTGGAAGAGATTCTGGCAGTGGGATAAATCTGACCAGTGGTGGACTGTTGTTTTCCTGTAAAAAATACTAACTTTTCATTTAGTTCCACAGTTGAAGCAGAATTGCTTCAAGGTTGAAGGCAGTAGTGCCCATTAATATGGTACAAGAGATTACAGCTGGGAAATGTCTCTTTCAAGCAGTTCTGGAAAAAAATGGTCATATCTTCAAGTAAATAAAAATTGATCCATTCCTATTTATGGTAATAAATAAGTACTATATGAAGGAAACAATAGTAAAAAGAGAAACGCTTTTAAAGACTGACTCAGCTATTGTGGTTTTATAGGACAAGTGAATGAAACTTGTTTGGATTCTTCCCAGAATAAATATATACACTTTTAAAGTCCTCTGGAGAATAGAAAAAGAATCAGCAGTAATGCAGAAACACTAGTTTAATTTCCAGTCCACCAGATACTTTTGTGTTAGTGTAGAGTGCACGTAGTCAGTCCTAAATCATTCGTATGCCTCACATACTGGTTTAACATTTGGAATCCTTGAACATGTCTATGAAACAAGAGTAGGGACCCAAGTTTTTCTTAGTGTACTAAGCTCAGAAAGAAAGGCAAAGAAGTGTGGGTTTGCTTGTACCCATCCCCTTAGACATGTCCTTGGGCTAAGACTTCTCTGTAAGGGGAATTCTTGCGATATATTGTGGGGTGTCTGGAAAATAGATAGTAATAAATACATCATTTTATATGAAAGATGGATAATTCAGTGGCTAAGAATGTGAACTGGAAAATAAATCAATGCAAAGAGACCTTCTCTTCTTCGGTGTTCATTTCTTCTTTTTCTTTCCCCAGTGAATGTTCCTCAGCAGTCCCAGCAAAGGGATGTTTTTACAAATCTCTTGCTGAAAATCTCAGATTTGCTGGTTTTCCTCATGCGAATTGCAAGTTGCAGACCGGAAGGTGGATCATTGCAGCTCATGTTTAAAGCAGCAAGTATCAAGTCAAGGTAATTTCAAGACCAAGTTGTTGTTTCTACCTCAACCGATGGTCACTTGTTCTAAATCACTCCGACGTGCTTAGTGAGAAGTAATAGCACATTGCTGTCTCCTCTGAGCTCCTGAATTTACAGTGATAATTGTACAACATGAATCTAGGTTTAAGCTAATCTCCAGTTACCTCTTCCATTTTCATTTTACGCTTGCTTGCTCTGCAATGATCCCCTTTAGACTGCTAGTTCTATAAATCTTTGTCACAGAGTTTGAGGGAAGGGAGAAAAAACTGTGAACGAAAAGAAGTCTAATATGGTTTCTCCACTAGATGCTGTGCCAGAGGTAGGTGTGCTTGCTCCAGTCTGATTCAGCTAGTGCAGATGCCACTGCTAAACGTGTTAACTAAATACAATCTGGTAGGGTTTCTTAATTAGGTTGTTTACAGAAACAATTTGGTTCAGCAAGAGCTGATCAATCAAACTTCAGCTGAAGACACCCCAGAGTGACGCTTTTCACCTGATCTGCTGGGGACAGGTTAGAAAACATCAGTAACACCAGCTATTGTCTGCTGCAGTGTGCATTTAGTGTCATCTGTGTGTGTGGGGGTGGGAAGCAGGGAGGGACTACCTTTTCCACCTCAGTTGGAGTACTTCTGCTTTTACAAATGCACCTTTGCCAAGAAGAAAAAAAAAAAACACATGAAAACTCACCAGTCTAATAATTTTGGAGATTATGTAGATGAAAATCCCAAAGCCCTTGGCCCCTGACACAGTGTTGTTTAGATGAATTGGCAGAGTCTGAAAACCTTTATCTCATCCTTCTAACCTAGGGTTATTCCCTTAAATGCCCTCTTCAGGCTCATTCTCCCAGTTCCCATTTTAGTGTCTCTCTTGTGGTGCAATAGAAGGAAGCTCGAAGCTTATGTTCTCGTAAGTGTTGCTTGGAAAAGAAGTATCAGTGAGACTGATAACCTTTCTGTGGATCAGTGTGTTGTGGCCCAGGCTGGGCTGACGTGTAGATGTTGTTCTGGTACATAGTACCCAAATACAGCCTCAGAGGCTGGAACTGTGTTTGTATGAGTGTATGTCCTCCCATCTGTTTTGAATGCCTTACCATGAGTTTTACTCGTGCTGGTGGGCACTGCCTGGTGCAAGGAGTCCCAGATTTGTGGTATCAGTCTTCGCCAGTGGAAGGCTACAACGCTTTGCCCTTGAGGAAGCTTCTTCCTTAAGTGCTCCTTACGCTTGGATATAGCTGTCAGACTTTAGATGATCACCTTATCTGACAGTGGCTGCCTTGCAGGTCAGGTCCCTGTGGGTGTACCCTAGATTCTGGGTGCTCCTGTGACAGTCACAGGTGAAGGCACTTTGTACTCTTGGCAGCATCAATTATGTTACATTGTAAATGTGGAATCTCTCACTCCATTAACATGACAGGTTGAGCTTCGCAAAGCTCTTCTCGCAGATCATGAGTTCAACTAGTCCCTGTATTAGAGACAGAGCTACAGTACATCCGATTGATGTGCCTTATGGAAGATGAGCAATTTACATAAGCTGCATAGCAGGTCAGAGTAGAAGTGAAGGACATAGAGTTTCTTTCTTCTAGGAGAGAATCAGAGCAACTTGTGTACCTTGTTTACACTGTGGAGCCCAGATGCTGCCTTATACTATGCTGTTCTAAACTATGCTAGATGACAATCTGAGCATATGATCATCTAAGCTGATGATTTTAGATGACAATTTGAACCGTGTAATTCAGGATCTGGACATTCTTTTGAGGTGCTTACATTTCAAGCTAGACTGCTTATGTTTAACATCTTTTCTGTCACTTGTAGCTGCTGCCAGATGGAAAAATAATTTGGCTTGTGGGATGCTATTTAACAAAAATAATTCTTTATGTCTGAATTTATAAGCTGTGATCAGTACCAATAGAGAAGACGGTAGGTGATCCCATCAGCAAAATCTTTATCAAGTGCTCCCCTCTGGTTTTCATTTTCACCTCAGAAGCAGAGGGAAGAAAGTGAGACCTTTTCGGAGCTCTAATCTGCAATTGTCCAATGAAATTATGAGATTTGAATTTTACACACTGAGGTTGAAAATGTCCTTGTTGTGCAGGAAAGGATATCATCTGAAACTGTTGGAGTTGGAATATATAAAACTGAGCATACAATAATTTGTCCAAAGTTGCTATCAAAAAGAAAATAAGGGAGATGTCTTTGTCAGCCAAAATGTCACACCTTGCAGATTTAGAGCAGGATGAAGTGATTTGCTGGCCTCCATACTACTCACAGGGGCCAAATAAGTCTCTTCCCCGTATAATCCCACCTGCCTTTCTCTGACACTCCAGCCAGGATTTAGGCAGTTGATAATGTATAATGTCACTAATCTGCTGGGTCACATACCATACGAAGCTCAGCATTTTGCAGGTTGCTTTGGAAGAAAGACCATGGGACAATGCATGAAGACTTGATTTGCCTTTTACTATTTATCTTCACGATCCCACTGACTTTCATCAGTAGTTCTGCTGAATAATAGCAGTAAGAATGCATTATGGAAGTGTACCAGGGGACCCTATCTCAGAATTACCAGTTACGCTACCTAATAGATACATCCTTCTGGTAATACAGGCTGTTTATCAAGCATCTGTAGACAAGAATTTCTTTGAAGCAGCTGCCTAGGGAAGGTGTTTTTCATGAGTTTTGGGGAGAGAGAAAGTATAGCAGGCTGCGAGTGGACTTGGAGATGTGTGTAGGGTTTTTTTGGCAGACGTTACATGCAGCGTGAGATTTTTTGGGTGGTGAGAATGTGGAGCACAGGGAACTTGTGAGCAATGTGTGAGACTGGTCATGTGAGAAGATTACAAGTATGTATTGGAGAAATTGGAGGATTTATCTCAAGCTCTGCCAAGCTTTGTGCAACTCCCTATGTAACACTAAAGAAAGTTCTGGTATCTGTTGAACTCATTTGCAAATAATCTGTATGCAAACTCTATAAATTTAACACTGATTGACGGCTCTAAAGAATGGAGTCATTTGCTTACGTATAAGATCATGGCAGGTCACTTCTCACCCCCTTAAACCTGCCAGCCTAGTACAACAGTGATTCAAGGAGAAGCATGGGAACGTCTACTGGTGGGAACAGTGACACTTCAATGAGTATGGCTCCTGCAGTTCTTGTGTCTGTTCCTGCATCTGCCAGCTTGAGCAAAGAGCTATGGTGAATTTGTGGTGTAGGAACTGGAAGAGAGCTCATACTATATCTAGTTTTTGAATGAGACAGCTTGTAACTCATTTTGAGCGGGTGAGGTTTCCAACTGGGGACCGCTTAATGTGGGCTCATGTGCAGCGTAATGCAAGGAGGCATGCAGTCTCTCTGTAAGTGCTCCTGTTAAATCCCCGAGCGCTTCCCTTGCATTCAGCAGCAAACCTAACACCGCAAACACTGAAAGTTGTGTATCCTCTCAGCATTCTGAGAGACATATAAAACGTGGTATTTAAGGCAGTAATGCATGTGATATTTTTTTTTTTTAAAGTTTTTATCTGCCACAAACCCCTGATCTTAAAGGCTGTAAGGTACTCCTGACTAGCGTTTTCAGGCTTGGCGATCCTATTTTGTTAAAAATATACTTACTGAACTGAGTTCAGACCTTCTGGGACACTAGGTAGATGGGGTCTTCCGCCCAGAAATAGCTTCTACAGCCTGTTTGCTCTTCAGTTGTACTCTAGCATCAGATTCCCCCCTCTGTTCTTAACAGGCACAATTTCCATTCATTCTACATAATAAAATACGTAGTAGGAGGTTTTCACTTGCTTTTAGGTATGCTATCAACTGTAGTGCACAGCCATTTAACCAGGAATAGCTACAGCAGAAATCTTGCACAATGGAAGGGGATATTCTGTGTATACATAGTTACATCACAAAGAAATGTATGAAAACAAACACCCTGGAGTTTGGTGGTGTAAGGCCTGTTTGGTGGTGAAGGCTCTACCGCCTTCATTTGTCCATCTGAGCATGTGCAACAAATACAGTTCTCAATACAACTCTCAACAGTGCACTCATGTTTTTTTCCCCTCTGGTTGTCGAGCAGTGCTAAGTACTTGTGTGGCTGCACAGCAGCCCCTTTCATGAGCTGCAGGGTCAAAAGGAAACGTTGCATGCTGTAAAGCTCAGCCTAGAGAGGAGGCCATGGGGCTTGGCAGAAGCGTGGCATGCACCATTTTGGCAGGAAGAGTCAAACCTGTGGGCCGCAAGGTCAGTGTGAGGGGTAGGGAAAGAAGTCACATGTCTATTAACGGCAGATGAATTTAATTTTGGCTGACAATACCACAATCACCTCCAGCCTCGCATTACCACCTCTGCTTCTCCCATTGTGCTGCCAGTGCTAGCACAAGCATTCATAAACCAATACAGCTCGATGCAGCTCCCAGTTGCTGGTGTGAATGGGAAGGAGTGACAGGAGTGGGAAACTGGAGACTTGTTTTTTGTCAGCAGCTGGTGGTTATGTTGGCTTAAAGTACTTGTGGAACCACAGCTTATGACTCCAGGCACTCATAGATTTTAGTTGTAGCCATGCAATTATAATCCGTTTTTTCCAGATCTGACATAGATTTCTTCAAACTGAATATCCTGGATTTTCGCTGCTGGTTTTGGAAACGCATGTGGGAGGATTGCTACCAGGTACTCCTGTTCTGGTACTGAGATACTCTTCTTGATGTGACGATTAACAAAGGGTAGTTAGGACCACGTATTGGTGTGGTTCTGTTCACAGTCACTCTCCACTCAGCTCTGCTGTTTTGAAATGAGAAGTGTGAGCTTGTCCCCTCCAGTGGGAGTCCACTGTCTCTCCTGGTGTCAAAGGCAAACTATCTTCCTGAGCTTGAGAAATTGTTAGGGGTTTGTGAGCTGCTCCCTTAGGCTGGTGGTGGTGCAGGTGGAAAGCAAAGAAAGGGAGAAGAGAGTGAGTGAAGAGGCAGGTGGACCCTGTTTGTGCTGTTCTCCCACCTCCTGTATGGAGACAAGCTGTGTAGCAATGTGCCTCAGTCTTCCTATCAGCACAGTAGGTATAATTGCAAGTCTTTGAGGAGCACAGAGGGAATTAATGTTTCCATTGCTTGAATGAAAAGCACTATGCACACAAAGTGTTTGCTATTGAGAAATTGATCCTATTTCTTCATGTTTGTCAACAGTTGATGTTCTGTTCCTTTGCTGTCTTGCCCATTACAGGGATGAGAAGGTATTAACAAGGCGTTCTGTTTGCTTCTCATAATGGCTGATTCCCTTGCTTTTGGCTAAGAAATCATTAAGCTTGTTCAGAAGGAGACTGTGTGGATTTGTTTCTGAAAGCTTTACAGAAATCTGCGGGCAAATTGTTTGAGCCCAGGGCATTTCCAGATTGCATATCCTTAATTGTATTAAACACTTCAGAGCCATCTGACGGATTGTCTCACAGTTCAACCATCTGGTCTGGAAATTTAGGCAAGCTTTACTTTATGGAGAAACTCTGAGTCACTCACACTGGAGTGACGTTAGATGGCCCCTGGGCTGCTCTTTGATGGAGAAAGGCTAGTATAGTGTCACTGCTGATAGAATGCTGATTGAGAGAAACATAAGGTTTTAGGGGCTCATTAGTTTTGACTAATTAGACTAAAAATACAGCTTTCTTGCCTTCCTTGTGTTTGCAAAAAGACTAGTTACCCCCCCAGTCCAAACCATAAAAACTGGCGCTGTTGTTTTAGTTGCTTTGTATTTGTTATTCTAAATCTACAAAGCCCACTCTGCTTTCAAAAAAAAATTCTTGTTGTCTTTTAAGGCAGTTAATACTTGTTTACTTGATTACCACAGGACTTAGAAGCTTTGATGCGCCTCCTCTTGCAACATCTATGTGAGGCAGGGAATACGGTTACCCTCATAATAGCAATGGGAGGATGTACAGAGAAATAATGTCATGTTAGGAGAAGGTGACTTTGACTGAGGACTACACCAGCTGCATGAAAGCCACCTTAGTGACAGTTTCATGCCTGGTGGTTCGTGCTTGTTCACTCTCTTTCCCTGAGGCAGAGAAACTCTGGAAATAACTTGCTAAGAGATTCCCAGGGGCAGATCGGGTGCCATGGGGCCTTTCTCGTTCCCAGGCCAAGTGTGCATGCATGGCATGTGGTGGGCTTGGGAAAAGCCCCTCTTTCAATGGGGAGCTCATTAATGCCCTCTCCTCATGTGGTTGGTGTGCCCTGTGCTGGCCAGCTTGGGGAGTTTGAGGTTGCCAGCTTTCCATAGAAGAATCCTCAGCAATAGTTAGGTTTTCATTCTCTTCAGTAACTATCTGTATTCAGTTCTGGCAAGGGGAGGCAGGGTGATAGATACTGACAGGGAAGAGAGGCAGTTAGGGAAATGCTTTCAGTTGCATACTGCAGCCACAGCAGACTCAGTTTTCAAGATGATTTTGGCCAATAAACCAGGCATTTCTATTTAAAATTATTTGGAGATGAGGGCTCTATTTGTATGCTTGAATCTGTCAGTTAGGCCCAAGCATACACAGTATTTCCCAGAAATGCTGTGGATCACAGAAGGCTCCACAGGCCCGAATGTCCGGAGAATCACTTTTAAATTTACAGGAGAAGCCTGACTTTGATTTGGTTTGAAATAAAATCCTGAACTGTCCGTGTCCTTGAACCTGAACTGTATCTGGAGACTTACCTGGAGGCCACTCGATTCCTCCCAATTCTAAGATACAAAGTAGGCGAGTCCAAATGAGAAATTAACTCTGCTAAGCTAGAGCTTCTGCCCCACCATCAGGCATACAGCAGTAGCAGGAAGGAATGCTTTTCTCCCCTCCGGGTTTGCCGAGGTCATTCACTATCAGGGGTGAGCGTCCAGGAGACCGACTTACAGCTTGTGTGGGACATGGGAGACTTTCCAGTGCCTTGCTTCGGCTTCTGTATGTTCACCATGTTGTGGGACAAATGTTGAATTGTTTTTTTTTTCTTCCCCTTTGCTCCCCTCTCTCTCTCTCCTGCTTTTACCCCTTTCCCAACTCTTCCCACTGAGAGCATATATTATTAGGGAAAAGCAGTTTCATTTACGCAACCAATCTAATCTGTCAGACATGGGCAATCCTGCTATCAGTGCACTGGGCTTGAGTAAGATTCATTACTTGTAAGACATAGTGGAGTTCTTTGCTTGTTACCCATTTAACCCTCTTCCTACGATCGGGAAAAGTCCCAAAGTGATTGCTCTGACTGTCTGGGATGATCCCTAAATCAAAACTCAAATTTTGATGAGTTCTGTATGCTGAGGGGCTGACTGCTTCTGGTTTCCTAGAGGTAATTCAAAAGCAGTGCTGTGGAAGTAAAATGACATTATTCAGTGCTATAGCTGGGACATACATGATCAGAAACTGAGCCATTTCCCTCTTCCTCGTCCTTATTTAGGTGGCGCAGCAGCAAGCAATGTTAACTTTGGTGGTTTTGGTGTCTGGGTTAAAAGAGACTTTCTTGAGTGAAGAGACTTTGTTCTGCCCAGCTTCATTTCCTGGCACACTTACAGTCTGCTGTTGTTTTCTGCTGTGCTTCAGAAGGTGCAGTTTCAGGAAGAGAGTACAACAGTGGCTTGAGGCCATCTCTGCTTCTATTCCTCAGCTTCTCAGCTGCTCAGGGGCCAGTTTAAATTAGAGCAGCCCCTGTGGGTGCTCTTGCAGGCGCTTTACCCAGCTGCTTCTGTTTCTGGAGCACAGAATGCCTCAATCACACTCCCATCCCTGACATTGCCCCTGTGCCAAGGACAGAGATGGTGGCACTGTACAAATCTGCGCAGGCCCTGTGCTGCTCTGGAGCTGCTGCTGTATTGCTGGAGCATTGTGTCAAGGTCGAAATGGGTCTCAGTTCTGTAAAATGCTTGTATTATCTCTTTGGGGTGTTGCAAGGGCCGAAGTCTATGAACTTTGGTGCTACAGAACACAAATTTTAATATATTGGGGACAAGTTTTGCTGTCTGTCCAGTGGTGGCAAAAAGGAGGGTGGAGGCATTCCAGCTACACTTGAGTTTCCTGTGTTTGTCAAGCTCAGCATGTAACTAAGGCCTTGCTGTGTGTCCTGGTGCAGCAATACTAGTGGTGGGAAGGTGGAGAGAAGAAGCAAGGCCTTGCTGAGCTGCCCACCCATTCCTCAAGTAGATGAGCTGCAGAGAAAACAGGTTCTTCAGAGGTTTTTGGGAAAGTCAGCCAAAGATTGTGTTTATATGGACCAATTCCTTCAAAAAAAATTTAGCATTTTGGTTGGTTAAGAAAAGAACTTGGCTGTCAATAATTTTCAGGGGGTATTTTGACAGAAAATATGGCATTGCTTTTTTCAAAAAAACCAAAAAGTCTCTGAGTTGCAAAGAAAAGAAAAAGAGGCCATTTTTCATGAAAGAACTGCACATGAAGCATTCTACCCAACTCTTAAGATTGCTTCATTACTTGGGTGAATTATTTATAACTGGGCTTTCCTTCAGTCAAGCCTGTATAGTTTTGCACAATAAAAGGGATTTTCCATTACAGAGGCATGTAACAGGGTTTTGCACTTAATATTCATACAACGTGGTGTGGGTCTGAGTAAAACATTCTGTCTGAACATGAAGTATCCGCACTGACCTGGTTAAGCGGTACATTGAACCCCTCTTATTATATAGGTCTAGTCGTATGCTGTGTGTCACAGACATAAGGGAGTGAAAACTAATCTGTTGCGATCCCATAGCTGAGGGGTGTCGTGTAAAGGCATCTCAAGGCTGCTTTAGGTTTCCTGGTGGGTTACAAGAGCAGCCTGCAAGATGAGCTGATGCTCCAGACAAATTTTTGTTTTACTAGCCTCATTGCATCAGTGAGGCAGGTATTGGCCATAGCCAAACAGTGTTTTCCCTTTCCCAATGAAGATTAAGATAGCTGTGTCTCGCTTTGCCCCACATCATTAGCACAGACCTTCCCCAGCAGGCTGAGGACTGAGGCCTCTCCTACGGCCCGCAAGAATATCGTTCATGCCCTTCTCCACAGTGAAGCTGCTTTTCCAAGGTGTCAACACTATAGCAAAGGTTATGCACTGCTTGAAACAGTTTTCCAGCAGCTACTGTGCTACTCTGATAGCCTCTATATTTTCTTTTTATAACTTTGTTTGTATAAATACAATAAACATATATATTGCTGGACTGGAAGGATAAAAACTTCTCATTTTCCACTTAGATCCACAAACAATTTTATTTCTAGTCTTTTCCTGTATTTTTGTTCCAAGTACTGAATTTTGTATTTTTTTCCTTAACCTTGTGAGGAGATTGCTGTAATGCTTATAATGCATCGTCTCAACTGAAAGAGGGAGGAAATGGCTTGCTGACCTAAATATCAAGGGTCTAATCGCCTTCTCCCACAGAAATGGGCATGCAAGGGACTGAGATGGGACTCATTTAGAAATATTTTTCCCCATTCTTTGTCCAGGATAGCACGAGTATGTCCTTTCTAGCCGAAATGGGGAATTTCCTTCCAAAACTCTCATGCAGATCCCACAGGACTCTCAGCTGGCCTGTGCTCATCCGAAGGATGATGTGAGTTTTGGACCCGTTGCTGGATTCTTTGCTGTTCTGTTCAGGTCCTGCTGAAGCCAGTGGCGGTCCCTTACAAAGGCACGCATTTAGGTCAGATAATGATTAGGGATGAGCCAGCCCAGTCTTTTCTATTGCTGTCTGCAGATGTGTGTTTTCTGTGAACTCACGGAAGTTCAGGGAAGGCCATTCTAGTTTTCTGAAGCATAACTCCCTGAAAGTCAGTCACGCAATTTACTTTGTGGAAGAATGAGTGGCGAGTCTTTCAAGACAAGGTGTGCTATGGACTTTATGAATTCCATGCATATTTTATAAAGCTGAGATCTGGTGTGTCGTCTCCCTCTGCCTTTTGCTCCTCTCTGATGCAGTGCAGAAGTTGAAGAGTATGCTGTTTATCTGGCAGAATTTTAGTGCTGTTCTGTGCTCAGAATCAATTCCTGTATTGGTCAGTGTTAGAGAAGGGAAAAAGAATAGTCACAGACTCATCTTTAAGTCGTGACAGCCTATTCTGTGGGGTAGGCATCCCTGAGAGATTTACTTGAGGAGCAGTGTTGGTATCGATAGCTGTAAGTATAGACAGAGGAAACCAGCTCCCTCTTTCTCCATTGCAGCAGAACCAACGAGCAGAAACCCCTGTCCCAGGGGCAGGTTTTCACCGTGCTGTCAGAGCACTTCCGAGCTCTAGGGCCGTATCTCTACATGTTCCAACTGCAAACTGGGTTTAAATGGGCATCTTGTCAGCTATGTCTATCTGAAAAAATACTGAGAAGTCTGATACAGACTGATGCTCCTGATACAGACTGATGCTGATAGCGCTTTAACCGTCGGGTTTTTTGTACCTTCTTTGAGCACCGAATGTTTTATTTTGCTTAGCAAGCCTGGAGAATTTATCAGAAAAGTAAGGGTTAAGACAGACATAATTCATCTCATTATGGAGGCACCCAAATAATTAGTGAACCAAAAATTGAAAATCTTGATCAACAGACTTTGAAAACAGCTCAATCTTGCCAATTCTTCTGGTGCTAGAAGAATGAGCTTCCTTCTGGTCGTCTAGGTAACAAAATCTTTGGGGCCAATTTTCAGCCAGTGTGAGTCAGCAGCGCTTTTATGCTGACTCGTATCAGTTTGTTTATATTTTCCTACAGCTTGTGTATGTGTAGCACCATGAACACTGCTAGCTCCTTACAAATAAGCCGTCTTTCAGTATGACAACAGGTACCTCAGAAGGCAGGTCTGAGATACGGAGTCTTGTGTTCTGCACCGGTCATTCTTGTCTCTTGCCAGAGGACTGTCTTGCCTCTGGTCTGCTAGACACCGTTCCGGTGGATGTAAAGGCTCTCAGTGAACAGAGATGAGTGTCTGCTGCATGTCATGAGATACCTGGTTGCTTTAGCCTCCTGACTCTTTGTTCATGACTCTTTTACCCTAGTCTAGTGTAGGCGGGCGTCTAGTGAGAGATGTATCTTTGAAAAGTGAGAGTTTTTCCTCTTTTGTGTTGTAGAGTGTGTCCTCCCAGTCTCTTAAAATGGATGGTAATGGGCTACTGATGTGATCTTGTTTAAAAACTATTCATCTCTTATGCAAATGAGATGTGAAAATAATGTGCTTGGGTTTTGGTGTGTTTTTTTTAGTCCTTAAAACACAGACCATATGGTTGTCTTAGTGCTAATAGGGAGAGGGAAATGGTATGAGATGTTCTTGCTGAATGTGTTTTTATCATCCGTGCTTATAGTTAGTTTGCTCTCTGAAGTACTTGCTCATTAAGGGGACCTATTAAGTTATAGCAGAAGATAAGAGATGTTAAGATGAGCTATTCTAGACAGCAATGGAGAGATTTTTCAGCTCTAGATCTCAGTGCAGTGGTAATTTAGGTGAATACAGGATTTGACAGCCTTGTTTGCAACAGCTGCATTCTTCCTCCTTTCTTATTATATGGAGAAAAGTGAATCCCTGGCAAAATAGTAATGGATGAAAAGAAGACTCCTGAGTCACATTGCAATTATGGTGAGATCCTGTTAAACCTTGCATGTTGTATGGGATTAGCTGGGGTCAGAGCTCTGGCGGAAAGCCGTGGAGTTGCTGTGCAAGCCCAGGAGCAGTGCCAGGGAGCAGCAGGGACAGGGGAGGCACAGCGACAAGGCTGGTAGGTGCAAGAATCCTTACCAGCGAGGGCGCAGGCCTGCAATGGTGGGGCGATGCAAGCTGAGAGGTCCAGCGATGGCAGGCAAGAGCCCAGTCTGGTGGATGAGTACAGTGATGAGGTAGGTCTGTGGGTCAAGCTGAGGAGTCAGCCAGTGAGTCAGGGCCAGGGTCGGGTCAGGACAGTAACTGGGGTCAGACACGGTGCAGGGATTGCCAGGCGAGTCTATAGCGGCAAGGCATGTCAGAGGTCAACCTGGGAAATCAAGGCTGCAGGGTGGTGTCAGGGTCTAGATCAGTGGGGTGTGTGGCCAGGCATGGATATGGCTGTGATGCTGCTGCAGCATAGCTCTGGCAGGGCCAAGGGTGAAAGCCCTAGCTTAAAAGGGGCTCTTATGCAAAAGATGGTTTTTACTTCATGATGAGGCTAATACAGAGCTCCTGGGGAAAAGAGGGCCTTTTTGGTCCTCTGTCCAAAAGCAAAGAAAAGGAGGGTGTGAGAAAAGGAAAGGAGAGAGAGATGGGCTTTAATGGAAGCATTTATTAAATTAGATGAAAAGCCTGAAGCCCAATTTCCTTACCCTCTCACCTGTTTTCTCCATTTTGCGATGCATGGAGACTCCCCTGGTCAGGCATGTTTTACTTAGCTGCCCACAAAACAAATATGGGCAGGTATTAGCAAGGCTACAGGAAAGCTTTTGCTTCCTTACACAGCTCCTGAAAATAGAGTTGTATTTGAGTCCTGAGTACTTGTTTTATATTAGAAATGCAAAATCTCATGCCAACTCAGTGTTAAGACTGCATGTTTAAAATAGTTCAAGGTCCGGAAGTACAAAATTCAGGTTCCAGTTGCACTTCTGACTCACAGTCCTGTTGCACATTGCAGGGTTTAGTATTTTCCCTTCCTGTTTAAGTGTATAAATGGATGGTACAATATATGCCTATTTCAGGATTTCTTCTTCCAGTTCCCAGCAGAAGTCAGAAGTGGAATAGGAATTACAGATAATTTTATTAAAATTAGAATGAATAGAAAAAACAACACTGACTATGTCTAAACTTTGGCATGCTTGGAGTCCAAATCTGGAGCTGAGTTTCCAGCGTGAATATCCAGCCATATCCAATGGAATGGATATAAACATCTTTTTTTATTACTTTCAGTTGCTTCTTATCATTAAAAAGCATTCAAGTAAAAACATACTTTGAATTCCTGTTTGGACCCGTTTCTGGTAAGCTGTCAAGAGGAAAAAAATGACAACATTGCTCCAGTGAAAACATTTCGTTTAGTTTGTTCTGATTTCTTGCATGACCTTTTCGTCACCATCAGCTGAGCTGTTATTTATCCTTGTCATGGGTGTTTTCAGGGGGCTTCAACCTATATTCCCCTTTTGTCCTAGCACAGTAAGTAGCTTATGTGAAAGTAAAATGCAATAAGCATCGTTGTACCTTGATTCTGTAAATCATGTGTATTTGTGGATATCAATTTTTTTGTTGCAAAGAGACAAACCTGCTTTTTAAACTCATACCTCCAAGTCAGAATTCATTTAAGGGCACTTTTCTAAGCCTGTGATGGTGAAAATCCACTGTAGACACACCTGTGAATGCTAGGTTTTATTCCTGGTGGAAGAAGTGAATTTCTTTAAAGGATGCCTTTGCTTTTGTCAAATAGTAATTTTGTCGCACACTTATAAAAGGTACTGGAATATCAGAGCAGGTGTCAGACAAGGAAAGGGGAGTAGGCATCATCAGATGCTTTAAAGCAGAGACTTTTTTTTTCATCTGGCAAGGAAGATTCTCAATATGTTGAATAGTGTGATTTTATTTAAACTGTTTAACTGACAGGAGGAGTTTCCTTATTAGATATCACATTTACTGCTACTCTTTCTGAATTATTTTTCACTATGTACACTTAGAAAAGCGACAGTTTTGGTTAGAGGTATGTTCTTTGTGAGGTTTTTTCGTTGTGGCTTCAAAGAGTTTGAATTCTGCTCCCAGTTACAGCAAGATAGCAATGGAAACCTTGCAGATTTACAGCAGAGGCTGGCTCTGACCACTTCTGTAACCTGAACTATTCGGAGAGGAGATGTTTGATAGTCTGAGCAATAGGATGAACTGTTTTGTAGTTTGATAGGAGGGATTTGAAGGTACAAGTCTAAATCTCAGCTTTTGACACCTTTAAGTGGTCAGGCCCTCCTTTGCACCTTCTAGAATAGCCTCCCATAAAATTGGACTACCCTATCTTAAAAAAACCAACAACAGTTATTTTCCTTACAGAATGATTTCAGTCTGAAAACGAGAGAAAACAGAAGAAACAAACGAGTCACAGAGATTTGCACATGAGGAATAGATTTTAAAAAAAGTTTAAATGTCTACCTATATTAAAAAAGAAGAAAAATGTTCTTATTCTGTGTAATAAGCAGTAGTGTATAAAAGCTTATATAGTTTCCCCAATTAGCTAGCCATAATGACATCAGATTTGATTGCACATATTTCTGTTATCCCCTCAAGCAAAAAAAGAGTGTCTCTGTTGAAGAGGTGTTGGCTAGTACAGACAATCATTCATATGGGCTGGATGTTCAAAGCTTCTCCATTCCTCAGGATCCCTTTTCAGCAGCAGTTAAGGGAAGAAGCCACACAGGAATAGAGAGGAGATTGCACGTGGTAATTTACCAGGCCAACAAGGCAAAATACAGCTGTTGGAAGAAGCGTAGCATAGGGCAAATAGTTACCAGCAGCTTCACAGCCGATTTTGATACTGTTATTTGTATTGTAGAAGTACCTGGTCTTTCCACCTGCACTGGGACTCTTCTGAAAGACACTGTGTAAAGGAGGAGGAAAGCTTTGATTTCAAAGAGCAGCAAGAGCTTTTTTGTTTCAAAACGTATCTTTTGTCTACCTCCTACAGAAAAGGTTCACAATGTTGAAAAGATAGTTTATCATGTTAAATTACCTGGAGTGGTTTGTCTCACAACATAAAGGTTACTGTCCAGCAGCATGGTATGTATTGGGTTCTTGCCATGTCAAGGAAAGTATTAGGTATCCTAAGGTGTCTGGTGGCTTGATGAGGCTGCGATACAGGCTCTGAGTTGAAAACGGGTTTAAACCAACAGGTGATCCTAGCATTTTCCCCAGTAGGGAGAAATACATATTGCAGGAACTGTGGGATTTAGGGTCTGTCTTTCTGTCTGAGGGCCTGGAACAAGGCATGCCATGGATCAGAGAAGAGCATGACCTTGCCCTTGCAGATCCTTGTGCCTACCTGCACATTTACTCATTGGAGCTTCTTGAGAGCTGCGTGTTGTGTAGCTGTGCTGATGGGGTGTACAGGCCTGGTGGGCTCCCGGGACTTCTGCCTGCCTTTGCTCGGCTGCAGCCCTTTCTCTAGAGCAATTCAGTCGCTGACTGTTTGCTAGGATCAAACCGTGAAACATGCCTGTCCCCAACAAACTGCAGCTCCCACTGTCACGGGATTTCTCAAGTGGATGAATGTGACCTTCAGGCAGGGTTTGACCAGATATACAAGTACTCACCCAGCTGAGTGCAGAGGTGGCCCCGTGTAACATTGGGATATGCTCCAGACAAGTGCTGTTCCCTGTCGTTTTTCAGCTTAGCACTATAGCAGAGCATTGGGGCTTTTGCTGCAATTATTGACCCAATTTATTAAAATGTTAATAAGAGCTGCCTGCTCTGTGGAAGAGTCAGGCAGTATCTGGAAAACGTCTCACAGAGTGCCATTACAGTTCCCAGTGCATGCATAGGGTATTAGCAAGCACTTAACTGCGCTCCGCCAGTCACGTGGCTGCACCATCTGAGCTGTCCTGAGCTCAGTGGAGTACGTGGATGTGTCTGCACAAGGTTTGGGCGTTCATACATCATCATGAGTTATCCCAGTTCTCCACAGGAAATACAGTCTTCAGAGTGAACTCTGCTAGCTTGTGAGTGTAGAAGAGTGCATGTTTTGTAACTCTTTCCCTTTGGCCTTGCCCTGGAGTTCACAGGTCTACCCTAACTATCCATTTGGTGATGTCCCTGATCTTGACCTGCTTGAGGGTGGAAAGGCATTGCAGAGGGATCTGGACAGGCTGGATCAATGGGCTGAGGTCATTGATGGTATGAGGTTCAACAAGGCCAAGTGTCGGGTCCTGCACTTGGGTCACAGCAACCCCATGCAGTGCTACAGGCTTGGGGACGAGTGGCTGGAGAGCTGCCTGGCAGAAATGGACCTGGGGTGTTGGTCGACAGCCAGATGAATATGCCAGCAGTGTGCCCAGGTGGCCAAGAAGGCCAGCAGCATCCTGGCCTGTATCAGCAATAGTGTGGTGAGTAGGGTTAGGGAAGTGATTGTCCCCCTCTACTCAGCACTGGTGAGGCCCCACCTCGAGTACTGTGTTCAGTTTTGGGCCCCTCACTACAAGAAAGACAT
Source organism: Dromas ardeola (assembly GCA_013398915.1). Taxonomy (NCBI): domain Eukaryota; kingdom Metazoa; phylum Chordata; class Aves; order Charadriiformes; family Dromadidae; genus Dromas; species Dromas ardeola. The sequence goes on along the minus strand of VYZM01021340.1, from coordinate 167,662 downwards.
TGAGGTGCTGGAGCAGGTCCAGAGAAGGGCAGTGAAGCTGGTGAGGGGTCTGGAGCAAAAGTCTTTTGAGAGGCAGCTGAGGGAGGTGGGGTTGTTCAGCCTGGAGAAAAGGATGCTGAGGGGAGACCTTCTCGCTCTCTACAGCTACCTGAAAGGAGGGTGTAGCAGGGTGGGGGTCGGTCTCTTCTCCCAAGTAACAAAAGATAGGATAAGAGGAAATGGCCTCAAGTTGCGCCAGGGGAGGCTTACATCAGATATTAGGAAAAATGTCTGCACCGAAAGGGTTATCAAACATTGGAACAGGCTGCCCAGGGAAGTGGCATAATAGCACTTCTGTGCCCTTGTCCTTCTGTACCCAAATTCTGCCATGGACCATGCTGGTGTAGTTAAGTGTAAACGCTGTTGTGGAGCCAACACACAAAGAGTGCTATAGATCAAATGTCTCAGTGAACCTGTGGAAGAGGTATCTTGAGTTGCTCAGGTACAGCCTTCTCAGGAACTCTTAGGCCAGTCCACTGGTGCTTTGGGAAGGACTCAAAAGGCTGAGAGCTGGTGCCGGGAGCAGCTTTTTCTTTATCTAGAACATGAGCATGCAGCAGGTGGGAGGGAAGGCCCTTGAGGGCAGGCATTTGTGAGGTGGTCACTGATTGTGTCCCTCAGTGTCTCATATCTAGGATTTTTCTGGGGCTTAGAAGGCTGTAGTCTCCTTTCATTACAAAGTTCTCAGAAGGCAGAATAATTCACACTGTCTGAGGACCTGCAACCTATCCTTCTACTTTTTCTTACAAAGTTTTCTCAATCCTGTTTCTGCCCTAGCTGGATTTGGACATTGCATTATTGGTAATTGCAATGAAAGATTAAAATGGTCAAAGTACAACATAACAGTAGAAGAGAACCATGTGATTCACTAGAAACGCAAATGTGATGTTTAGAAGGCATAGAAGGGGAGTCAACAACTCCTCATAGAAGGAGAAGACATCTTGAGAGCGGTGTTTAGAAGTAATGGAATGAGACAAAGGAAAGGAAAACTTCGTCTAAGCAAGTAGGAAATCTGCGTAGCTGTGAGATTCATTATACCAACAGATACGTTCCCAGGACATGAGGTATAAGAATCCATCGCTTGAGTAATTGGAAACTGATGGGTGGATAAGCCCAGGGGAATGATCCTTCTTGTTAGACTGGGAGGTGGACTTGGACTTTCCCATCTCTCATTTCAAGGACTCTATGTTTGAGTGAAGAGAGTAACAGGACTCCCTTTCTCTGTGCCAAAAGGTCTTGGCAGTCTTCTGTGATTCTCACACCCACAGAATACCAGGCTTTTGCGTGTGAAGGTACCTTGGTGGCTGCTTTTAACTTTTTTCTAAGTATTTTAAAAACTTTAAGAGAGTTATAAATCACCTGTGTGTGGGTGACTCCATGGAATATTTAAAGTAAGTTTAGAAGTTGCTCTGCGCACCTGAGATACTAAAGATTATAAGATTTTCATGCATACTGAGAATTCTTACCTCACGTGGGTGTTTGAAGGGGGTTGATTTAGCATTTTGAGCAGCTTTCCGTGCGTGAGCTATGTCGTGTGTGTTACAAGGGAGAGAGGTGGAACGTTTTTATATTTGCAAGTCTGTTGAATCTGGGGTGAGTAACAAGGGAGTCTGGTCTCGGTTATGTCTCAGATGGTGCCTTATGGTTGTAATCAGGCAGAACATGGTGGCTTCTGATGGTTTGGGGGAGAGGGGGACAGAGGAAGAGGATTTTAGCGTCAGTTAGTCTGTGACTGGTGATTTCAGATTAGGATAGACCTTTTGAGGTGTCCCAAGCAGCGTACGGTGCCTTTAGTGTAGATGCTCAGAAAATACAGAAAAAAAAACTTGAGAAGAAAAATGAAAATAGATTGGGGGAGTTGGTGAGAAGACCAAAATGTCTACTAATAGGTAGTTGCCTCTGTGAAAATTCCCCTATATGTTCATTATTTTCTACTTCTTTTTCGTACTGAAGGCTAGAATTGCAAGCTTGGGGTCAAGAGGGAATCCTGTTTTTCCTAAGATTTCTGATCCAGGGTAGCAGGTCAGACAATTTGAGAGGCAAGAAAGAGTAGAGTGATTGCCAGAAAGCCAGACTTCTTACACTTAGCACCCAAACAGAAAATTAGTAGTCCCTTTGAAAGTGATACCTCTGTGCTTTGCTCTCCCGAAATTACTGTGTAAGGGGTGCAGGGGACATGGCCTGTGTGGCAGGAGTGAAGTGATATTCCAGGCCGTGAATGCTGTTTGACAGTCCTATGTGATGGGAATGAATGAAGCTGACGACATCTATTGACAAAACAAGCACAAATTCAACGAGTTCGTATTTGTTTTTTGAAACAAGGTGTTCATGTGCCCACTTTGTCTGATGCACTTTTTTCTGAAGTTTTACCTACCTAAATTTGTCATGCATGACTGTAACTTTCCTGACAAGAGGCAGTATTTCATGCTTGCATTTAGGTACCATTAGCTTGAGCTGTCTACGTCTGGGCAGTTGAGTACAAGTGGAGTCGCTTTAATAGTGTAGCGGCAGAATGGGGAGAGCTGCTATAAACTTAAGCTGCCTGGCTTTTGCTGCAGATCAAGTCTGGAGCCGGAACTGTTCAGACATGGCAGTTATATTTCATTGGAGATATATTATTTATGAATTCCCGCTTGTCACTGTATTTAAAAACATGTGAAATCTGTTGGTGTGCAGCAAATAAGTCTGGAAGAGGTCAGCCAAGATAGCAAAGTGTGCGAAAATCATGGCAGACATCCACTTAGTGCTGTAAATCAAGCACTTTCCCTGGTTTTCAGGCAGATACTTGATTCTGCTGGATTTGTCATATGATGGTCTCTTAATCGGATAGGAATTTGAGGCCATCCTATTTAGCTCATTCTTATCAGAACCACATGTGCTGTTTTATTATTATTATTATTTCACTTATCATTATTAGGGGAAACAAATATTTCTTAACAAATTGCTGAGGCAATTTGGATTGCTGTGTGTAGTGGAAGAATCTTGGATCTCTGTAAATGAGGGGAGGTTGAGAGTTCACTCTGTTGAACAAACAGGCAAATTTGTCTGAGGCTATTAAATTTAAATCATGGTTTATTACATTCCTTCATGTAATAAACCAGTCATGCAGTTAACTTTCTGTATGTGGTCATGTACTCACTGGAGGGTAGCAATCATTTGGCCAAATATAGTTTCAGGTAAAACCAGTCGCAGAGTTCAGAGGTGTTCAGATGAAGGGGATTGCTTCGGCTCATCATGTTATCAGAGAAATGGTTGCGTAGCTGTCTGTAGTTTTGGTGCAGGAATCTGGCTCCCAGCTAAATGTAATATTTTGCATGTGCTTATTTTTAACACACTCCGAGGAGGTCTGATGCAACTTTGAAAGTATTTCAGTAAATATTAGTTTTTAATATGGAACATCTGCACGCGATCATGACAAGGAATGTGACAGGCTTTATCTTGCTCAGTTCTCTTTCACCCCGTGCTAAAATGTCCAAGCTGAATAGTAAAGTTCCTTTTGAGTCTGCGTATGTACAAGAGAGGAAGAATAAGGCAGATCTGGATTCATCTTGTCTGATTGTAGGCAGTAAATGGACATTAGGGTTTCATGGACGTCGGGTTTAACTGGGGAGGAAGCCAGCACAGCTACTGGTAGAAACAGCTGGGCCCCTCCCCATCGTTCCTTCCCATACAGCCCTGTGCCTTGCGGCACTGCCAAGTGTGACGAACGGGTTTGTTTTAACCCAGTTCTCCCCTCTGGTTCCCCGCCTGCAGCAGAAGGGAAAGGGCAGCACGGGAGCGGGGACGGGTAGCTGGGGCAAGGGGAGCACAGAGCTGTGAATATTGGCAGTTTAAAGCTCGAAGATTGCTTTTGAGCTTCCCTATAGTCAACAGGGAGCAAGTGAGCAGATTTTAGCTGGCTGAATTCGTCTCTGGAAGGCACGTATCTCGTGCCTAGTATCTTCTACATTATTTTTCAATTAGGATTGGTCCTCAGAAGTTGAGAAACCGGCAAGTGCTAACTAAGTACCAGCCAAGCTGAATCCTGTTTCACGTCTGAGAGCCGATAAGACCATGGGGGAAAGTTTAAGATAAATATGCTCAAAACCAGCACTATTGATCCAGCACCTTTCAACAGTACCGAACTCCACTGAAAATTAAATGCAAACACAAACCAAAATTAAACCATTAATGCATTTAGCTAGTATATTATCCCCCAAAGTGTTAGCAGCCTGAACTAAAACTGCCAAGAAATTTAAAGCAGGCCTATGTCTTAGTGTGAGGGCCATATATTACTTTAACAGATCAGGCATGTATTTATGCTTCTTTTTGTTACATTAGGGTTTGTGAGATGGAACTGATTAATAAACTGTCGCATTAATGTTTCCACTTAGCCCATTGCTGGCAACACCCGCCTTTCAACAGCAATGTTAAAGTTATAATGACATTGAACAGGCAGACGAAAATACTGTGTGTAAATTAAGCTTTTTATAACTTACTGCTTATGTAGGATCAACTGGAGGTGAGATGTTTTACCAAGGTAGAACTTTTATACCTTTGTCTTTCTCTGACCCCAGTCACATAAAATTAAAGCTCTTTAAGAGATGGAATTTTGAAGATCCCAAGGGAAAATTTCTATCAGTATGACACATGCTAGGAATAATGCCTAGAACAAATGGTCTCTTAGATGAAGACTATACTGAAGTGAGGGAATAAATAAAAGGAACTGGAAATTCTGATACGTGATAAACAGTGTGACTTACCTGCCTCTCTGAGACCTCTTAGGAGAACTATATGTGAATTGGGGTAAAAGGGAGCATCGCTTGTTCAGAGAATTGAGATACGACAAAATAGGAGGGTTTTCCCCTTTTATCAACAGTATGTATACTTGCTTTGAAATCCAAAATATGAAAGGAGTTACACTCATGGATATTGAAAGGAGGAGGAATGTGGACAACTTTGTGATGAGGACCTACTCCAGTTTACCGGGAAGATCAGATAGATGAAGATTTGTGGGGTTTTTTGAACAACGCGGAGAATCCTCTGAAGCACAGAGTTGGTACTAAGGGAATTTGAGGGAATCTGAGCTATCCAGACATCTGTTGAGAAAGGGATGAAAGGAGTGTATGAGCCATCCGTGTAACGAGGAAATAATGACGCTATTAAAAGAAGGGAATAATCTCTTCTCTAAATCAGTGGGCTTAATCTGCAGTAAGAAAGATTTGGGACAGGTACTAGATAACCAAGAAAATAGAGCAAACAGAGATATTGCGTGAAGAGGGAGTGGGGGCCATTGGAAGACAATAAAGCCTTATTAGACAAACACTTGTTAGAAAGGACAAAGGCACAGCTGATTCTTCGGTGGGGCGGAATGTGGATTATATGATCTCTTGAGGTTGTTACCAGCAGCATTTTTTTTGGTGATTCTGTTACTAGTGTAGGAACCTGCTATAAAATAAATACATATTAGCCTGCATCAGCCGATTTGCAAACAGCACTGTTTCCCTCCTCGGCTTTGAAGGAGGGAGGGAAAAAACAGCATGTGATAAAAACCATTGTGCCAGCGCTCAGTGCACTACAGTATGAGAACCCAAAAATGACAGAATTGCATACTGTTATCACCAAAAATAGTCAAGACATCATCCTTCTGGAATAGCTAATTCTTTGGAACAGTAAAAATAAACTAAATAAAAAGACTAAATTCAAGCAGTGAATCCATATCTGAACCCGCATACAGGTGTTTTGGGCCCATCTGCCATGGAGGAAAAAAAAAATCTTGACATTTACCGAAATAAAATGTTGATGCATAAAAGTAGATAGTTTCAAGGTTCTCGTGCCTCCATGAGGGATGTATCTTGGGATGTATCTTGAAATCTCTTCACTACGGTCTACACTGAAGAAAATAAAAAGCTCATTTCCCCTGCAGAATATTAGATAAGAAGACAAAGACAGATCTGTAGAAAATCTACTATTCACTGCTTGAGTGGTGAGTAGATCTCAGAAAATTATTTTGAGTAACATGCTGTTTGTCCACTTCAAGCTAGGTCTTGTGTATAACCCCAAGAGCAGTCCCATTTAGAATAAATTTATTTTCATATACAGTTTGGCTGGGCAATGTAGGCTTTTTCCTCAGTATTGTTAGACAAGTAGTTATTTTCTGCTGAGCACAAGGTTGTTTCTGGTATGTTTTATAATCTGATAT
>VYZM01021340.1:123154-161437 GCA_013398915.1 Dromas ardeola | reverse complement strand
AAAATATATGTGGAAAAAGATGTTAAATATTTATTCTTTGAAATGATTGGGATTCCAAACTCAGTAAGACATTCCAAATTCAGAAATACTGACTAAGAAACTGAGTAAGTAATTAGTTCTTACTGAGTCTGAAATTGTAAAAATATTTAATTACACTTAATTATTAAAATAGTATGAGCATGTGTGGCTAAGGACCATGTCTGAGTGAAAGGTTATAACTATCACTTAACTCCAGTGGAAGCTGAGAAATTGTACAGCCTTGGAGGAAAAGCTTTCTAGGTAGTTGGTGTTGCAATGTGTTGAAAATATGTGTGTGATGAAGCTCTTTGTTGATTCCAGATGATGATTAGCATATGCCCTTTCGGATAACTGCAAATGCTGCTCTTTGTCATAACTGTCTAATTTTTAAATTTTTTTAACTCTTAATTAGCTTAAGAATATCTTTGTAGGTGTGTCTTTAGGGGTATCACACATTGATGATAGACTTTAAAACTTCATTTTTGTAAAACCAAGGGGAATGGGGAAAAAACTCAGAAGTCTCACAAGAAAGTAATTTATAGCTGTACATGTTATGGGGAATAGCCTGATACGGTGAAATGGCATACCCTGTAATCAGTGAGTCATACGTACTGGTGGAAACCATTTACAAAACAACGATCAAATAGAACAGTCCACGTAAATACCAAAGACCAACCCATAACTCCCTCTAATAGCATTCACATGGGGTATAGGATCAATTCAAACTTAATTTTTGATCACTTTTGTTTCATTTAGTGCTTTTCACTTTTCTCTACCGCTGTGCTCGTGTCTGGGTTTGGCAGCCGTGGGGCTTTGGAGGTGTTCAGAATGAGACTGCTGTGCAAAGGTTAGTCCGGACTCTCAGGATGCTGGTGACGCACGGCAGACAAAGCATCCTACCGCTGCGGGGATTTCCTGCTACAGAGAATTGCCTTCTGCAGCGAATGGTGCAGAGCTTTTGTGATAGCGTCTGTGTGACCGTCTTTTCTCTGCTGCTGGCTGGGAACATAGCCAGGGAAAAGGTAGCTAGGTTCAGATTCTTAATCTACTGATCTTTTTCTCAGGAATGATGCTGTGGTAAGTTTTAAGAGTAATCTTCAGATTGTTATGCGTAATGTCAGTACATGGTCTGGAGTGCACTGGTGAATCATAGAGGGAACAAAAACATTTCAAAACCTCTTTGCTTCTGGGTTAGTGCTTTTTGGTTGTGCAGAACTGCTGTTTCTTGGACACATCTCCGTCTTCACTAAAGATTTCTGTTGTTGTTTAGTGACAGGACAGTGTGAGTGGATTATTCCTCTGCCACATGCTCTGCATTTCTGGGGAAGTCTTATAGTTGTCTGCTTTCTCTCCCTCTTTCTCCTTTATCTATGTATGTGACCAAAAAGTAATATATTCCATAAACAGTGAATTACCTGCTATCAGAGACCTACCTCTGCACTCATCTTCTATCTAAACTGCAGTTTTGATCACCCTGTCAGGGATACAAGTCATCACTACATCAAGCTGAACCTTATTTATGTGGATCTTTTCATCTTCCCCGGCAAGCTCTTCAGCCTGTGTCCTGCTTTGGGTTTGATCCCTGTGCAGGGCGCTGCCCTTCTATCTGTCGGCTAGATTTGTAAGCAGAATGACTTCTGCTCAGCCTAGATGTGACCAAACAAGACAGGTCTGTGTCCTAGACTTGATTCTGTCTATGTACAATCACCAGCGCAGCCCTACTCAACCACACTGCTCCTTATTTCTCTGTTACCAACATTCTTTGGCCCATTTTCCCCCCCTTTTTTTCTCCATTTAAATTTTGCTGTCAAACAAACTTTCCCTGTCTGTCCCTTTGGCTATGTAACTTCTCTATTTTTGTTTCTTCCTGCGCTGTCCATTTGGTTAAACATTAAATTGCTCGCTTTCACTTTGAAGGCCCATCATAGCCTATTACCACTCATCTTTCCTCTCCCATTCGTTCCTGAGATGTCAGGATTGCTGTCCACTTAGGCTGGACTTGGCTTCCCATACCCCTCTTGGTGTTCGGACTCACGCTAACTCCGATGTTTGGGAGGAGCTCCATAAACATTTGTTACCTCCCTTCATAACCTTCCTTAAAGCTTTCTTTGTTCACTGGTGTCTACAGTGGTCAAGCCGGGCCACTGGTGTCTTGTGACAGCCTGCCAATATAGACAGTGTGGTCTCCTCACTTTCCTCTCATTGGTTCATAGTCATTTGGTGTGTCCAGTTTAATTCTTTTTTTGAGATGGGAACTGTGTCTTCTGTACTTGTATAGGGCTTAGCACTGTGGGGTTTGCCTGCGAGTGAGGTTATAGGTACGGTGGTAGTAGCAGTGTTAGCAAACAGTTTTGGTTGTTACACAGCAAATTCTGCAGTGGAACTCTTCAGGGGTAAATCCTTTTATGCCTTTGCTCAGCCTTTCTGTGGTAAAAATCCAATAGATACCAGTAAGACTGCCTGGGTAAGGACTGAACAATAACTTCAATTTCTTCCTTGAGTCTATTTGTTTTATTCTTATTTGTCTGCACTCTGCGGAGTGCTAAACAGCCTCAGCTCCCATAGATTTAGCATCTTACAAGATTCTTTTCCGCTCTTCCAACCTGACCTCACAATCATTCAGAAGAAGGGAAAATGGCACCAGAATAAAATAAGAAATTCAAAGTCTTTGTATTATAATAGGATAGTGTATAGTGCTGTTTATTTTAGTAAGGCTAAGTCTAAGAATATGTAGAATTCTTATTATAATTATTTATGTCACTTCTGTTAAATATTCAGAGTGCTGAAATGCTGTATTAGTGCTGGGCGCTGATGATAACTCTGTGATCTGGTTCCTTGGGACCTGGCAAATTATTTGGAGGCTAATTGATAAGTGGGTATAGTGATACTCCAATCTGCTAATCCAGAAAGTCACTGCCAGACTCCGCATTTGTGTATGCAAGGTGAGAATATAGATTTTTTTTCTTCTTTCCAGAGAGAGGATGACTAGCAATGCCGTTTTCTCTTTTACTCCTATCACTAATCCAGTGTCATTGATTGTCCTGTAGGAAAGAAGCTTTCTTCCCACTTTCTCATCCTGCCCTTTCTTTCTTTTTTTACCATCAAGAGCAAATGTTTGTCCTCCAAGCAAATGGACTACATGGAGTCTTCAGCTTAAGTTAAATTCTGACATTGTTTATACATTTTTAAATTTCTCTAATGAAAGTCTGGGACTTAGATATAATTATCTGTGAAACTTCAGAAAACTGTAAAACTTTGGGGAATTTGAGCTTTGACAGTTAACATGACTTCATTCTTCCAGCATCTCCACACAAAGCATAAATGCTTGTTTGGTTACAGCAAGAACCCCAAAGCTTGTCTGTATTCTTCCAGTGTTCAGATCCATCCAGTCAAACCTGAAGATAAATTTTGTGTCAACCTTAAAGTAAACAAGGAAAAAGGCATGTGTGCTTACTTCCATTTCTGGTTTTCTTCATCAGCAAGTGGATTATGACAGCATCATAATTACCAAAGAGAGGGTTGTTTCTGTGGCTAAGAGAAAGGCTGTAGAGGGAGAAGGCAGGGTAAAAGACGTGGCAGAAACAGACACAGACAGATATGATGAGAGACGAAGGATTGTAAGATCAGTTCTGTTTTTCTAGAACTGTGCCAGCTGGAGAGGCTGTCAAGAGGCACCTGCCTGTTGTAGCACAGGGTTTTTGGAGGATCTTCTTTCTTGAAGGCGTGAAGCTGGTGATGTTTTCGCAGCAGTAACCAGTGGATGTGTTATGTGACATCAGCTCTGGAAGTAAAGACTGATGAAGTGCCTGTAGAAGCAAGAAATGCACATCACATCATGAACTGCTGGGAACTTGGAATTGATTATTAAAGAAATTGAATTCACATGCTGGTTTTTTTATCATTGAAAATCCGTGTGGATTTTTGTTTCCTTGGGAGGTAGTTACAGAGCCAGACCTCATAACTGAGATGTCTGTAAGCAGTGCATAAATCCATAGGATTTACCTAGAGAACTGCAGGCTGGGTATTGCTGTAGCCCATATCTTGTTCTCTGCTTTTCTTTTTCATGATTTGAATAACGTCAACCTGTGATTCATTTCATGCAGGAATTCTTCACCTACTGATTTGGGATATTTTGTCCCAACTCCAGATGAGTTGTCAGTGAATGCTGACTTTTTTGTTTTCAACCCAGAACGATTATGAAACTGAGAACAGGGCTGTCAGCTGAGGACATTTCTATCTCCAACAGCTGTGGTCAATGAGCCAAGCTTGTGCAAACCCAGTGTTAATCATTTGGGGGGGTATCTGCACATCTTGTTTGCCTGAGTCAGCTGCCTAAAGGATTTGCTAATAGCTAAAAGTTTGCCTGAATCATTGGGCTGCTGGGTGCAGTAAGCATCTGTTCACATCCTGCCTGCTGTAATTAAAGAGACAGGGATGTGGTATTTAAAAAAAAAAAAAAAAAAAAAAGAGACAGCAGTGCATTGCTGGACTGAGGATAATCTTTTTTTTTTTTTCCCCAATGTTGTTAATATTGTGTCGTGTTTGTCCTAGTGTCAAGGCCATTAGCTGTGACTGTCCATGATGTATGTAGCTATGTTTGGGGGATTTTTAGCACTGAAGACTGTTTCTTCAGTTCTTCGTGAACAAAGGACAAATAATGTGATGGATAATTGTTCTGTCAGCAATGTAGGAACAGGGCCTGCCTAAGTGAACTGTGGAGGGTAACAACCATCCCCCAAGAGGACTGTCAGCTTGGGGCACAGGTGAATGAAGTTCAAATTGCAGCAGTTCTGTAGACCTCAGGTGTCTTTAGGTTGATCACACATCTCTCTCTGCCTAAATGACTTACCTGCAAACTGGGGATGATGGTATCTCCCCAGTCTCAAGGAGCTGAGTTATGGTCAGAGAGATTTCTAAGCTGCCTGGGTATTGCAGTACTGGGACTGTAGCTCAACGGATGGAAGCTGCAGGGTAAAGTGGTCAATTCTCTGACTGTATGTATGATATGCAGTTGTTTGTATGTTAATGAAAGTTTCTGCCGCTGATAAAGTCAGCAGATTGACCCTTTTAATCTATTGGAGAAAAAGCAGTTAAACCAACTATATTATCTGTTGTCGTATTTGAGAACTTCAAAATTACACTTATCTCATAAGCTTAATACCATTGGATAGCTCTGAGTTCCCATGGAAAGAAAAACCTTTCCTAAAGTATAAATGGCATGTTAAGTATTCCCGAGCGTGATTCCTTCTGTTTATCTCGCCTTTCGAAAAGGAAACATGTTCATGAAGTCGGATTCTCCATGTTGGTAAGATGCTAAGTTATTAAGAATATACCATTCTTATAGCTTTGATAGCCTAAGGATATGAGGCAGATAAAGTTTTATTAGGTCCACTGATCTAGCTAGAACAAAATAGATTCTGTAGAAGGCCTAAAGCTTTTCTGTTTTTTCTGACTATGTCATTTGGTCTTACATAAGCCATTAAATCTTCCTACCCTGAGCTATTAAGAATAACCATTGTCAGCTTTGGAAAAAAACATATAACCAGCTTCAAAACTTTTCAAATCCACCTGGGAATATTCTTACGATATTTTTAGTTGCTTCTTTCCTACTGTGATATGCAAAATCAAAATGAATCGGGGCTCCCGGTTTTGTGCTGCCTTGCCAATGCTTTTCTGCTGCTGGCACGTAAAAGCACAAGCCATACGACAGCCCGAGACTGGGGCCTGATCGCGTTGTTCTCAATAGAGAAATCCATCCCCAGAATTCAGTGCCTCTTGAATGAAGGCAATTTGCTTTCTTTTGAACTGATTCCAGAGCACGTGTGGGGAGTTAACTGAGACTAGAGGATGACACGTTACCTAATCTGGTTACCATGTTGGTCTCTTGGGAGAGATGGCTCTTATGTGGAAATGATCTGCAGATTTCAGCGTGTCTCAACATGGCTAACATATCTGTCTGTGTCTTAGGTGAAAAAATAGCTTAAACTGTGAGCGCACACAGCTGGCAGATAATTGGGCGTGTGTGTGTGAACATCTGAAACTGAACTTTCGAACTCTCAAGCAAAAGTCTGCTACTTCCTAGCTGCAATAGGTACGGGAGGGTTGTAAAAATTAATAACATGCGGACTAACAAGAAGTGGCACATCTCAAATCCTCCAATTAATGTCCCAAACTTTACAATTACTAAACAGGCCTGAGAAAGAACCAACAATGAGGAGGCTGACATATGTTGTGCTTCTGCATTAGACTGTTTAGATTGGGAAAACCAGAGGCTTGGGGTGCTGGAAAGAAGAGGAAGCCAAAAAAGTGGCTTCCCAAAAAGAAGTGGCCTTGAAAAGAAGGGGACCTGGAAATAAGGTGACAAAGATCCTGTCTGGAGTATAAATCCTGGAAGTGGGGGTAGATCCTGGAGATCAGAGGGCTGCATGGAGAAAAACGCTTGGAGATGTGCAGGCACCTTGCTCAGTCGTGCCTGAGGCTGGTTACTGCAAGAGGCTGCACAGCAAGAACTAAAAGAACTTTATGCCTGTCTTTCTCAGGCTAGCGATGATCTTCCTCTAGGGAGGGACAGTCAAGACTAGGTGAATGTATAGAGTTTGGAGGACAGCAAGGGAATGCATGTGAGGTAGGGTACGGTAAAAGCTTTTATCTCTTTGATTCTTAAATATCCTGATCTACTACTTGCTGTCGTTTATTCTGTTTTGCCTGGGACAGTCTGCTACACTCCATCTGTAGTGGGAAGGAAGTGGTCCTCTCTCATGGAATGAGAAGTAGAGACAGGCGCCGTTCAGGCTTGGCATCTTGTCATTGCAACGTTTTTAGGAAATAAATGGATGCAGTTTATTTTAATGTCTGAGCAATATGATTGACAGACCGAGGTGGTACACCCTCTGTTTTTCAAATAGTTGCCACTGTAATTATGTCTCAGTGAAAGCCTAGAAAACTTTGTGGAGTTTACTTTCTGTTAGGACTGTTAACAAGGTGTAAACTGGCACAAACAGTGTTTCTTGAAATGTAGATCCTTCTTCTCAGAATGAGACAACACACAGAACCCTCAAAGCTTTTTGAGCGCCATTCATTATTGCCCATCTGGGAGGAATTTAAACTGGGAAACTTGAGCAGAGGGAAGGCAAGAGAATGTGTTGAGGTAGCTTCTTCAGACTTTTTCAGTTTTTAGGGTAGGACTGTGTTGAGGACCTCTGGAAATGCTATGTACCCTAAAGTATGAAAAAGAGCCCAACTCTTCCTGTATATATGCAGTTTTTGTAGCAACCTGGAATTCTTTTAAATCAATCCATAACCAGTGCAAAACATAACCCGCTGCCTGCTGAGTGGAAATACGCTTACATACCGTTTATCTGCATCTAAGCATGCCAGTAAGGCTGAATCCAGAGCCCAGCTGAGCTGTATTGGAACTGATCAGAAGACCAGGATTCATTAAGTTACTGTACACAAGATCAGTGGGACCACTGGGAAGTGGGGAGTAGCGTTGGCAGCTTTCTGCTTCCTTGGCTTAGCTTCAGCCAGGTTTGACCTGTTGTTGCCTCGGTGTTACAATGGAGTGTTTCTCACAGGTGGTAGGTTTCGCTGGGATCACATTTTTCAAGCAATTCTTCATACGTATCTGTGGAATAAAGTTATCAAATGCAGCTTTATGAGAGCTGCTAGTTAGAGTTTAGATGCAGATGGAAACCCCTCTTGGATCTTGTGCAAGGTTGAATGCTGAAGTGTAACTTACTGCTGGCAAACATCCTCAGAGGTTTTGGCCTTTGTTGAAGGTTGCAGTGAAATAGATTGCTGTTGCAGAAGAGTAATATTGCTTAAAAATGACTTGCAGCACATTCATCTGCAGATTTCAAAATCTTTACAGAAGTGGATATGCCACGTGTTTTTCCCCCATTCTCTCCCCATGAAAATTGGAAGCGGAGAGATGGAGAAGTTCACTGGATTGCCCACATTTCTGCAGTCACCTGGGACAAAACCAGCAAGGTAGCCCAAGAGTCTTGGATTGTGGTGGGTCATTTGCTTCACGTGTCATTTAAAAAACTGAAGCCCTTTTTATAGGTTATTTTTCAACATCTCCCTTTTGAGGGGACCTTCTTCAGACATCTCTCTTAGACCTCTTCTCTTTTTTTAATTACTGCTTGTCTCTGAGTCTTTTTGGGGTCTGCAACTGGCTCAGTTGTGTCTGTGCTTGAATCTCAATGCTGTTAATTCTGTCACTGATACAGGTACCTCTATGGCCCACCTCTTGCCTGGAATACCCTCCGTTTTCTGCCCAGATGGTTGCCATGCGCAGTGTAGATGACCTGAACAAGAATTCTCAGTGGTGTCCTAACCTGCCAGCTCTAACTGGCTTTGCTTGGAGCTCTGCATTCGCATTTACTATTCATGAAGCATGTGGCTTTGCTTTCAAGACCAAACTCATGACGGTTTTCAGAAGATACTGTAGATGTACACTTCTGTTTCTGTTCTATTAGCCTGATCCTTGACTTCCTAGACAAAAGAAATAAAGGAGGATTAATCCAGCCAGTTTTCAAGGGAACAACTGATTTGATGTGTCTCTACAAATTGGTAGGGAACAGGGACAATGGAAAGAGAAACAGAAAAATCTCTGAAGTGGGTAAGCACTTGGATGACGAACATGACACAAAGTGTAGCACTTCAGAGGTAAACATCAGTCTAGCTGGAGTTTATTGGGGGAGTTCATCAATGATTAGTTTATTTATCACTGCCATTAACAACCTTGATGTAAAAAAAAGGCGCTGTTAATGAAATTTCCTGATGACCCTGCACGGGGAGATAAGTCAGAACTCCAACCCATCTTAGTGGTCTAATTAAAAGCTCACCTGTCTTCTCGGAACGCTTATTTGTATCTGTGCTTTTTTTAATTTCAGTGGTAAAAAAAACATTCCTTGCGCACCTCCCCATTTTCTTTTATTGGACGTATTAAAGGTTTAGTTTGGCCCAACTACTTGGAAAAATTCAGACTTTTTTTAAGGTGTCTGTCAAGTTGGTATTCATTAATTTCCCCTGCCAAAACCTAAATGAATAATGTAACTTGACGCAAAAGCTCCAAATGAGGGCTACAGATAATTATTCATGCTCAAGACTTTGGCTATGAATCATTTCTACTGTGCAGTCTAACTGCTTATGTGGCACCACCAGTTTCATATTTCGTTGTTTCTGATGTAAATAACTTTCAGTGATATAAAGCGTGAGAGGGAACACGTTTGGGTTAAACACAGGTAACTCTATGACTAAAAGAAATGAAAACCTTTAAAACAAGAGTTATAGGGGCATCTAAGTGACAATTAGGATCCTTTAAAAATTCATTCAGATTTAGTGAAATGTTGCTGGCAGTCATTCATAAAAGTAATTGCCCTGTGCACATGAAAAATTTAAATGGGGTAATTTAGTAATGAATCTGAGCTGTCAGAAGGCATTTTATGGATAATCAGACATTCCTGCAGGCATAGCAGTGACTGAAGAAAATTGAAAAATAACTTTGTGGAGGCAAGATTATCTGAAATAAGTGTTTTCTCTGGAAGGAAAGAACGAACCCTATGATTTTTAGAAAAGTATTACACTGTAGGTCGACAAAGGCAGCCACTGGAAGCAAATAAAGAATCAATTGTGTCCTTATTGTTGATTCAGATTAGTCATTTTAAGTAGTGGTCTTTGAGAAGTGAGTACTTGTAGATTCCCAGATACTTTGTGTGCAGATGCATTATCCAGCCCCCAGGAAGGGGAAGCAGGAATTCACCCATTACAGCTTGCAAATCACATCGTCAGTTTTGAAAGGAGAAGCTGGGTTCTCCTTTCATTTTGCTTGAATGAAACTGCTGACTGTATTGGATTTAATTTTTATTTCCCCTAGAATAAGGGAGGGTATAGCTGGCTGTGTGTTCTTGCAGGGCATATTAGGGACAGGCAAACTTGAGACATCTTGGAAGTTTAGTTGGAGCCACTGACGTGTAGGAAAGTCAATAAAACCCATTGCCTTTGGATGTGGTAGCAGTTCACTCCCACTCTGAGAGTGTTAAAGACTTGAAAGTGGACAAGAGCACTTATAAATCTCTCTTACCCTAAGTCTGTAAATCACTCTGGGGAGAAGATCTCATGATGTTTCTCTCAATTGTGTTATTGCTGTTGCTTTTGCTCTTGTCTAGGTATTCCTGGGGAATTTTGAGACTCTAAGGCTGTTTGGGAAGAAAACTTTTCCGATCAGATCCAGTTGGGGTTGTTGCTCCATTCAAATACACTTTTGCCAGAAATCATTTGCCAACTGATCTATTCATAAAGAATATTTTTTTTTTTAATCTTCTCCAGAGTTAGATTATTATAAGGAGACATTCCTGTATTCTACTTTACAGAGTGATTGTTTAAAAATCCTGATCTTGGATGCTATTTCAAGTATTAAAATAAATAGCACTCGATGTCAACTTTACTTTTTGTTGTTTGTGCAGCTGGTATTCCTTTTCCTCATTTTTGTTGTTTACTGAGTTTATTGAATGCTAAAAGGGGTCATCTCAACTCATATTTCTGGTCTGCTTTACTTTATGGTGTAGTGGAAGGAAGTTTTCAAAAGAAAACAAAGATTTGTTTTTTGCAGAACTGAAAATAAAACATATTTCTGTTGATTCTTGGATTTTTTTTAAAAACTTATTTGGGCCCTCTTCGTTGCCAGCAAAGCCTTAAGTATGAGCTTAGATCAACGTGACAGGTTCTCTTCAGTGCTGTGAGAATGAATATAAAATCTTTTGGAAAATTTCTACCGTAAAAAATCATTAGACATAATTAGCAAAATGATATCTCTCATGAGAAACGATGAGATGAAATACATCAGCTGGCAAGAAGTAGGTAGCTCCAATGTTAAAGGTTTTTAAATATTGTCTCCTTTTCCCATAGATCACTTAGAAGATAGATCACCACTTGGAAGGAGCCACAATATGGAGTCTATGTTCTTATTCTGCACTCTGGAATGGGGCCCTGCTCTTTTGTTCTGGCTATCTGGTAAGTCTCCCCACGCCAGGCAAGAAAACGGAAGACCCTGCTGAGAGAAAAGCACCTTGAAGATAATTCTCTTTATTCTCACAGTGAATTACCTAAATATTGCTGCTGTAGTGTTTGGCCATGGTAAGGTTTGTAGACCTATAAAGCATTTGATTATCCCGGGGGTGGGGGGCTGAAGGACATCGCTTACTTTTGATGAAGCACAGAGGAGAAAGAACAGTGTAACAAAAAGACTATTTATGAAGGCTGCTTGCCAAACCAAAGCCCAAGCTTTGATTACATCTGTGCACACCGTAGCCATGTTTAATAAAGATCTAAATGCAGTTATCATCTTACTATACGACTTGTTAGCATTTTGCCTTTTTGCTGCAAAACCTGGCACCTGTTGATGTCATTGACTATGAGTAAGAGTGTGGATTGAGGCTGAAAATCAGTCATCAGCTCATTTAAGATAACCTTTTTAAAGTTGTCAACAGTTTTGCCTGCTTGTGAAGCATTCGCTGATGGTTACAGATTGTTTTGTGTCCTAAGACTGCCAGATAGGAAGACTTGGTACCTGAAGGGGAGGAGGGAGTGGGCAGAAACTCTTTGGGGGCGTATTGGAACAGAAAGGTTGCTCTTGGTGTATTCTTTCATGTTCAGGGTTTGATTTCCATAGAGGCTGTCCATTTAGGCAGAATGATTAATGCTAGCACTTTACAAAATCAGTTGAACCTTGTAAGCAGGCTTGTCACTTCAACAGAGACTCCAAGGAAGTCCAGCTAGGCTTGGATTCCTGTTTCTTTTAGATAGTCTTTATCTAGGTCAGGGTTGAAGTTCTTGCTCAGAGCACTTCATGATGTCATTGCTGTTGGATTGACAAAGACAGATTTTTCCAGTTTCTAGCCCCCAAATGCCGCAAAACAGTGCCCTTTAGGATTTCTGTAAGTTCTGGCAGCAGCCTCTGGTCCTGTTTCAGGCCATGTACAGGGAGTTTAATAGAGAACTCCTTGCTACAGACTTAAGTCTTTGATTTTGTCACTCTTTTCTGTCAATATTACATTCCCTTAGTGGGTGTCTCTTTGACCTCACATCTCACCTCCTTCCCCGCTATTAATTTTGATCAGGACTGAAGTCTAGTGCCAATTATTGATGCATTGCTGTACTGAAAATGACTTGTGGCTCCCTGGATAGCAGCACTCACATCTGTGCTTATGGCACAAATAGCCGGGTGCAGGTGTTCAGGTAAGAAGGATGGGGTGAGAGCCACACGTTGCTGTCCTCTCTTGGACATTGTTGGCTAAACAAGGATCACAGCGAGTCATGGACCCCTGAACCAAGTCTCCGCTGAAGACTCCAGTCTATGTCTGAAGTTAAACAGTCTGCAGATTCCCTTTCTTTTCTATGTTGGGTGGTAGCAGCATGCTCTTTCACAGCCGAAGAATGCACTTTCTGTCCCATGTCTGTTTGCTTTTCAGTCACCATCATATGAAAAATTGCCAGGGTATTAGAAAGGGCGCTGGCCTCCCTAAAGCTAACCAAGGTCTGTACCCTGATTTTTATTTTTTTTTTTTTTTTTAAAGAAAATAATCAATGGAGTTTTCAAACTCAATCAGAAATTAAAACCTTTATTCTGGAATAAGGGCCAAATGAATGCTGTTCAAAATTGAAGCTGGTTTGTGTTCCTTTCCTCAGAGAAATGCATCTGTTCTGGGTTCGTTTTTTTTTGCCTCCGTTGGCACATTTATTTGTTTGTGTTGCATAGGGAACTGAGTATGTTATGAAGCTAAATCTTTCCTACCAAGCAGCAGCTCTGGCTCAGCTTTGGTGGTTATTTAAAATCTCAGAAGAGAATCATCAGCTGCTCCACTTGTACATTCAAACACACAAGGTGATATGCTAATTGGGCTTTCATTAGTGCCTAACTGACGTCACCAACAGAGTAGAAAGAAAGGGGGCTAAGCAGATGAAGTACTTTTCCACTGTTGAGCTGGTACTGACGCAGCTATGTACTATAGCTGCCTTTTTTTTTTTTGTATTTTTTATTTGGAGCAGTTCTAATTTTCTGTGTGACTGCATCTGTGCACTGTAGCATTCAAATATTGCCCTGGTGTATTACACTTAGAGCTGAGCTTTTTATGAAAAAGGGAAAGGGAAAAGAGGCTGTGAAATTCCTCTTTGTCTTTAGCGTTATTAGTGTCTGGGATAGATTCAATTAGGTTAGACAAGTAAAATTTTATGATGTGACTCATCAGTGCTGTTCGCATATGAGTACATATCTGCGTGTTTAGGCAGTCTTGTTTCCTCTGAGAAACACAGATACCTTGGATAACAAACAGCTGCGTGTCATTTAATGAGCAAGTAAGAGGCAGAGCCCCTTTTTTCCAGGAGGATGTCCACAATGTGAGCTCAAGCAGAAATTGTAGCAGAATTGAAGCAGAATCTGTTCTTTTTCCAGAGCTTACAGTAGAAACCTTTGCAAACGGAAGCTCTTACATGGGTATAGCAAGCATCTTTAGCAATATAGTACATTAAGGACCTAAATCACATTATGGGGGGTATATACAGTACTGCATCAGAAGTCCACAGAGCTGGGTTTGATTTGTATTTTCACCTCCAGAGGTGAAATACTTCATCTTCTAGTGCCTCAGCTACCCCATCAATAGGCATAATATCAACCTGTATAAAATGTTTTTCTGTGACAAGTCTAAGATGAGCTAATTCTGCATCTTCAGGAATTAAAAAAATCAAAATGCATTTTGGTCATGATAGTGCTCCAAAGAAGGAACAGATTTGCTTGATAGGAAACCATTTTTACTCAGCATTAAATGAAATAAGTTGATACTGGAATGAATTAAATACAATTGCCATTGCAAGTGGATGGTTGCACGTTGGAGAAATATTTTTGTCTTGTAATAAATCAACTCAAATATAATAAGAAGGGCAAAGACAGAAGGGAACTCTGATGTTGAAAAGGTCATAGCAATACTATTAGGATTGTTTCAAGTCAGAAATTGAGAATGCAGAACTATTTATTGCTTTAACTTCAGCAAAAAAATAGTGACAGCAGGGACCTTGTTAAACTGGGACGCATATTTCAGTGACTAGAAACCTATTGTGATCACAATTACAGAGATATAATCTTGGGCTTTAGTCCATATGTCTGTCTTAAAGAGAGCTATTAATGCCCTTGGTTTGCATCCAGCTTGCAGACAAAGATACTTAACTAAACATTTTCTTTTCGCTTCTGTCATTAGCTGGGGTGCACAGACAAAATGGCTGGGACTATCTTGTTCCTTAGTTCAATTAATAGACCTCTACTGTTTCTTTAATATAAAAATCTGACAACAGAGGATGAAAAATTATTCCAAAGCCTGTCAGTGAGATGAACAAACGAAATCCATCGTGAATTTAAACAGAGCCTTGTATTATAACCTGCTGCCTTTCATTGGACCATGGATCTTTTTCCTGTGTAATGTTTATATGTTTTTTGAAATGTGAGTACAAGGACAAATTCAGGGAGTTGCTGAATCCTTTGTCATGAGCTCCTGTTATAGTTCATTTACTTCTCGTCCATTATGCTGGGGAAGAGCTAGGTGAGGCCTCCATTGAGGAAACGTGTGCAGTGGGGGTGCAATTTATAACTCCTTCCACTCTTCCAAGCGGAATCAAATCCCTGGGTAATGGTTGAAGAAACTGAGCCCAGGTACTCCTCTGTGGTTATGACCAGTAGTAACAGCAGACAGTCGACTTGCAGGAATTGTGTGTTTGCTCCATTTCTGCCTAGGAGTTGCTGGTGAATTGGTTGATGATTGCTATCACCAGGGCACTCTGAGTCCCAGGAGTGGTGATTGTAAATATATGCTGTTTTTTAGGACTGCATTTTCAATTGTCTGGGACCTGTGAGGGTAAACACTGCCATATAACTGAAATATGTGGAAATAAAGAGATGTGCAGGAAATAATCCCAGCCAGCAGTGATGTATTTTACTCTCTAAATTGAGTTCTTCACAGGAGACTTGCTGTTAATGAAGACAGCCTCACTTAATAATCTCTTTTTCTCATAAAAGCAGTAAATGTTGTCAAAAGGGAGTGGGTGGTCATGGCCCAGAAGCAGCTTGTTTGCCCACCAGATGGAGCTAAAAAAAAATAAAATCTGTCCAGGCGTGCCGGGCGCTAGTCAGTGCTCCAGGACCTCTTGACCCAGGGTCCTGCAGCCCAGTTAATGCAAGGATTTATTGTCAGCATCCTCAGCTGCAGCTCCGTGCTCAGGGCTGTGCTCTCCCAGGAGGTGGACACAGAGGGTCTAGGTTCAGTGCCTGTGTTTGCCCTGCTTTGCCTTAGTCCATCAGCATTTCAGTTTATGCTTTTTCTTCCCTGATAACACCGTTATTAGCAGTAAAATTGGCTGAGGGAAGAGGCATGGGAGGTCCACTTAGTACAGCAGAGGAGAGGTGCTGTGTCAAGGATGTTGGTGGCACCAAGCCTTGTAGGAGGGCATTGAAAAGGTACCTTTGACGCTACCTTTGAAAGGGTAGTTTACAGAGACCTTGGTCTCCTCTGAGGTGTGCTGTGTCTGAGGTGACAGCAAACCTCTCTGGTTGTCCTGTTGACGAGACACCATGGGAGCTAAAGGCCACTCCCTGCCAAGACAAGCACCACCTTTTTCTTTTAAAATGAACCTGCTACTAATGCTTTATACCCAAGGGTTTGTAACTGTGGGAGTCCTCATGTACTCTTCTGGGCGAGTGTCCCTAAAGGCTGACACCAAGGTGTGAACACACCAAGGTGTTAACACCTTGGAGGAGTTAATTTAAAATAACATTAAATAATTGTGGGAAAGGAGGGCAAAGGTAGTTACACCAAGCACCAGGTTTTTAACTTCTTTAGCTCTTTTTCCCTTTAAGAGTTAACAGCTTTAACAGCTGTTTACCTAGTTTGTCTCAAGATTATTATTTTTTTTTTTTAAATCAGTGGTGTCATGATTGTTGGATACATCAGATGGAAGGACAACGAGGCTTCTAAAGCCTTTGGTTCTCACATTTGTCAGGGTTAAAATGGAGTGGAGAGAAAGGTTTAATTGAAAAAAAAACCACTTCTGTTACTTTAGTTAAAATTACCTGCCAAAGTAATTTTGACAAATGTGCTTGTTAGTGAAGAAAATAATATGAATGGCTTAAACATTACAGATAAGGAAACATAACAAGGAAGAAAGCAGCTTATGTACTGTTTTATAGGAATTTTCATTGAGTATTATCAGGAGTGAAGTAATAGGAGGACTTAATTCACCTATGCTTGAGGTGAATTAAAGTAGGTGAATTAGGTTCTGGCTTCTAAAAACCCTGCTTTGGACTCCTAGAGTAGATGGCTTGAATAGAGATTTTGTTTCAGAAGCAATTTTTTTTCTCTCAAAAAAGATCATTGCCTCTAGTAGCAGGACCCAAGCATTTTATGTGCAATCAAAAAGATGGCTTAATTAGCATAACAGAGATTGAATGGGATAAATCATGTGGCTGAATGATGCTGTGAAAGGAAGCAGCGTGCAGGTAGAGGAGGTGAGGGAGGAGGCAGCGGAGAGTTAGGGAACCCATGGGCTTGTTCATGGAGCTACAGTGTGGTGGGAGCTGGGCCAGCAGAACATTTCAGGGTAAAGAAGAAAGGTGATGTTATATTGTGTAGAGGTGGCTGGCAAATCAGAATAAAGCTTCTGTCTGAACAACAGACTGGTATTGGGGAAGAACGCTTAATGTTTTTGTTTGTTTTATTTTCTCCCTAGGCTTCATTTAAAAAAAAAAAATCTTAGCAATGATCAGGCAGGTGCTACAGCTAGCCTCGGTGAGAATGGATAACAGCTCAGATTCAAATAGGGAATTAACAAATGGGAGGGGAGTTGAAGAGCCTGACTTGGTTAAGAGCCAGCAGGAATTGCTTCTCTAAGCTGGTAAAGGATGGATGAAGCCAATGTTTTAAACAGCTTTGAAAATGGAGGTAGTGGGGTAGGGAGAGAAGCAGAGATCTTCAGTTTTTAGAAGTGGGACAAAAAGTTTAAAGCAAACCATCTTGAATATGATGAGGTGTTAATAAGCAGCCAACGGCACTAAATCATGATGACAACCTCAATTTCCTTCCACATTAGGATAGCAGACTGTGTTAATAAGGAAGACACAACTTTTATCTTCACTGCAGGAGAGCTTCTTGATACTATTTTGAATGACGTTCTCCTGAATAAGATAAAGACGCACAGAGTGATGTGAAATGAGAGTGAAAGTATAGTGGGGAGAGTCTTGAAGAGTAGCTGTTTGTGAGTTTCTGTCAAATGGGGAGGATGCAATGTGTGGGATTCCTTGGGAGGGTGTAGTGGCTCTAGCGCATTACTTAGAGCAGTAATTTATGCAAGGAACTAGAAAATACGCCTATTGCGTTTCTAGGCCATGCTCAGCTGGAAAGGCTGCAAGCATTTGGATGAAAGGAATAACAATTCAAAAGAATCTTGACAATTAGAAGAACTCATTTGAATTAAGTGGGATTCGGTTCAAGGACAGGTAGAGAGTCCTATGATGAGGTATAAATTATTTGCGAGATTAAAAGATGAGGAATGACCGGCTAGCTGGCAGTCTCTCAAGAAAGGATGTGGGGTTATAGTGGATAACAAACTGAACACTAGTTGAGGCTATTGTAGTGATGCAAGGAAGCATAAACAAGATCATACCATGCAAAACACCAGAAACAACCTTTGTGCTGTGTTTGGCACTGGGACGGCCACAGCTGGAGCATTTTGTCTTGTTCTGGTCCCCACACGGAGACTTGGACTGAATGGAGATCAGAGATCTGGAGAACACAGGCAGTGAGGAAAAGTTGGAAGAATTAATATATTTAATCTAGAGACAAGGTAACTGTGGAGCAGTGAAAATTCACAAAATAAAATCAAATAAAATGGCTACCTCAGAGAAAGAGGTGTGCTCTATGTGTGGTATAGATAGCACAAGAAGTTGTAGGCTTCAGCTCCACCAGAGGAAATCTGTATTAGATAGTGGGAAAGGCTTTCTAACAGCAGAGATATGTAAACTACTGACATATAGATTTTTAAGTAGGGTAAACAAATTTCTGAGAAAAAATTAACAGGTACTGTTGCTATTGGAATGGGACAGAGAATGAGCAAGGCCGCCCTTCTGTCCTCTTTCTAGACTTGTTCTCTATAGTTATCCTACAAAAGAGCCATAGACACCTGTCTGAGCACCACAGGCACACGAGAACGCCCAGTTCTCATGTTTTGGTTTGGTTAAAAAAGCAGTAGTGACCAGAAAAGAGGAAACACCTGCTTGTCCCTGAGCTGGTAGGAGATGTTCAGCCTTCCTGCAAAACTTAGTGTGGCGATGGGGTGATAAGGAAAAGGAGAGCATGAGACTTTCCCCTGCTGATAGCTGGCGTGCGCAGGAGGCAAGTGATTCTGCCAGTTTCTTTGGTGATGTAGTCACGATTGATTTTTGGGTTTTTTGGTTTGTTGTTGTTTTTTTTTTGTTTTGCTTTGTTTTTTGTTTTTTTTAAAAAAAGAGGGTCTTAAATCCAGGTGCTGCTTTGCAGGGTCAGCTCCAAAGTTCTGCAGGGCACTGCGCATGGCGTGTGATGAAGCAAACCAAAACCAAATACCCAACATGCATTATGTGAAACTTCAGGTCAAACAAAGCCTTGGTGCTGGATTTCTAGATCCTGGAAAAATGGGATCTTCTACTTGAAATTACAGAAAATCCCAAATAGACCTAAATTCAGTATTATTTTGAAAAATACAAAGTGTTCCATAGTTATACAACAGATATTACCTTGATTGTAATTACGTGAATTAGATTCTAATCAATTAGTTCCTTATGATCCCTGTAAGCAAGATGCTAACAATTGCAAAGCACTAATGAATGTAAGTAGTAATCTAACTGATTATAATGACACATTCCAGTGTGACTATGCCTTTTTTACAGATGATATATTATACTCTGTTTCTGTGTAGAGAGAATTGTATCTAGTATGAGAGGAAGTAGTTGGGAGTGCCAGCCCTATGTATTGCTGGATGTCACCGGTCCCTTGTTATTCTGTGTGCTTTGGAAAGTAATTTTTTGGGAAAATGGGGTACAGACAGTAGAAGTGGTACACTTACAACTAACTGGAAGTTAAATATACTTAATAATTGGAATAGCCTGAGAATCTTGGATTAAAAATGCCATAGAAAAATGACATGTTGAAGCTGTAGAATCCAGTTTTCCTCCTCTTGGTTTGTGGTGTAGCATCATGCTGCCTTGCTTTCTCTATATCCTGTGCCCCAGGGGGAAGGAAAATGATAGTGGGTGTCTCAAGTAGATTGTCTGGTAAATGGAGAATGATTTCCACTTAAAAAAAATGACTCTTGCCATGTTTCTTCAGATGGTGCCATCATCTTGGATTAGTCTCTTGTATTTCACACTGTCTTGCTAACAGAAAACAACCCTTTTGCAGTGTAAAGGAAAGAAATTCAATTGTGAGTTTGTTGGGTTTTTTTAAACTATCATATTAGTTTATGAGAAAATTTTACCTCAGTGCCAAAAATATTGCCAAATAGCCATTTTACATGTAATCAAATCACCCTTCTTCTGATACTAGTCCATCAGTCTAAAGAATTTCATTGGTTTTGACGATGGTGAGAAAACACTATGGAAACAGAGGACTGTTTTGAAGGATGGCTCTGTGAGAACAAAGCTGTAAGTGTATGAAAATCAGGGAGACAAGGAAAATGTTTTTATTTGGTTCCCACTAGAACAAATTTCATAGCTTGTTAATATTTCTCTGGTCAAAGAGGATATACTGTACGACAAGCTTTTCTTACAGTATTTCAGGAAACTGGCTTCTGGCATGGTAAGTCAATGGAAGTTGTACCACTGACTTTATCCGAGTGCTACTTACAGACACGATACGAAAGGAATAGAAGTGATAGGGAAAAGGGCAGCATGGAGATAGGAAAAAAACACCACCACATTTTATGACCCCTCTCAACTGTCACATATAGCTTTCTCTCAGTTATGCCTGTATGCACCCATGATTTTTTTGTGCTATTTTGTGTGTCCCTATGACATAAAGGGCACACTGTCAGGAAACACAGAGCTGTCTTTATTACCTGCTGTGTACAGGAACTACTGTGTCTCAAGCGAGGAGGAGCAAAACTGCCTATCTTTCTATATGTTTTCATTTTTCATAGGTCTGTCTTCGTATTTAAAATGCAGCCTTTGCTATCGCAGTGAGATAAAAGAGCTGCTAATTGCGTACGTGTTCAAGGGAGGCTTGGAAATGATAATGGAACTGTATTATTTCAAATGAAATGCAGCAAAGGATATGAGATTTAAATTGGGAGGTGGAAAAAATGTGGAGGGGTCTGTTCCAAAATGGATGGCTTAAATGAGGAAGTGGTTAGAAGCTGGGACTGGAGCTCTGGAGAGCTGGGTTTGGGTCCTGGCTCTGCTGCACACTGGATGCGTGAACTTTGCCAAATCACTTCCTAACTTGCTCATGCATTTCATCCTTCATTTTGACTTTATGCCTCTCAGTGTAGGGACTAAGTCCCAGCGTGAGGATTTTGGTGTGGTGCACAGTGGGAGCTGCTCTCATCTGAGGCCTCCGAGAGCAAAGATAGTTTGGAGGATAAATAATGACAATCATCAGAGTGTCTGAAATCCAATCAAGAACTCGTCCCACTGAATGAGTGTTTGGGCCTATCTGGAAAGATGACATGGAAAATAATTTTCCAATTAATGAGACTTGTGTTTATCCTGTGCCATCTGACTAAGCAGCAAGAAGTTAGTGCTATCTGAAAGAAAAGGGTCAAAAGTGAACAATTGTGGCTGAAGGGAAAAAAGCATTGACCATCCCCGTCTGTTCTTAGCAGCTTCCTGCACTGCAGGTAAAAATGGTTCTCTCAGTGTATTGTTCTTAAGTTATCACATAGACCCGGTTGAATAAACACTGCAAATAGGCACAGTGTTTTCTACCTCGGAAGCTGTTTGGGAAGGAGGAATAGGACTAGCTACTTTGGTAGGGTGCAACCAAAGAGTGAGTAACTGAGAGGGAAAGCTAAGAGGACATCCTTAGCCAAAACCTTGCTGTGTGGTAAGGCAATACGAATACAGTCCAGACAGACAACAAAGTAGTTTGCATGAAATCTGCAATCACTTAAACATCGTTGCTTCAAATTGGGCCTGAATGGAACCACAAGATCGTTCTCAATCCAGAACATTGAGAAAGTTTGGAGGACAGTATTAAATTTGCATCCAAATTCAGATGCTTAGATATTTCTGTTTCCTGGCCCTGTCTAAGATCTTGAATGTGAACGCCCATCAGATGCAGTTATTTTAATGTAAGTATTCTGGTTTGACTGCATATATAATCTTAATCTGCATTCACACGAGAGCATGGATGGTGAAGGATCCATGCTCTAACTAGACCTCTCTGGAATGTTTCATCGTTGTAAATGACTTTTGGAAGTCTCATCTGATAATGTTTTTTTCATTCTCTGTGGAATACAAGTAGATGGGAGGATAAACAGAACTGGTGTGCTGGAAGCCGTCCATATACTGAAACAGGGATGGTGCGAATGTCTCCTATTCTGACAAGCAGAGAGATAGAAATACATCTTTCCTTCATCTTGTGTCTAGAAAATGCCTTTGGGATACATACTGCACACTTAACACTTAAATTGCTGTGTTGTACGCTGACTTTCCACAATACCGGCACATATAGAACGCTTCCTTCGCTGTACGCTACTTCTCAGGCATATTTAATTTGCAGAGATCTAGTTCTCTCACTCCTCATCTATGATGGCCTGTTCAGAGTATCACAGCTCATGCTGGATTAAGTAATCAGGCCAAGACCAAGCTCTTCGAGCACCAGAGGCTAAAAGGTAAAGGGGAAGAGAGTTTTAACTACAGGAGGTAGGGACATGCTTGTGTTCTCTGCCCAGCAAGATGCTTTCTTGATTAGTTACATCAGGTAGTCTAAGAAAGAAGATTTCTAATTACAAGGCTGATAGTAGCTTAGTCCCTGTCCATAAATCATCTGTACTCTCACTTAAATAATTTTAGTCTTTTGCAAATAAGGAGCTAATATTACCCTGGAAATAGTATATCTTTCTTTATGGATTATTAAGTTCTTTATGTATTACTTTACTTTGAGACTCGAGCTTGGTTAGCTTGAAGTTGTCATGCAAGATTTATCAAGGAGAGGCATTGGATAAATCAGATAAGATTATCTAGACGTGTGCCTGATCCAATCCAGTAGGTAATAATTGATAATGTATGTATTTTTTAGTGTCTCGTGTTAGTTTGGAGCCAGTGTTGTGACTCGGTACTACCCAGTCTAATTTCTAGATAATGTTAATGAAGTTATTTAAATGAGAGCCTGGAGGATTAGCTAACATAGAGGGACTCTTTGCTCACTCTTCTCCTGTTTAAAGAAAAAAGCTCTTGATAAAATGTGTGAGCATATTTTTAACAGCCTCAGCCTCTAATACTGTTTGAAATGGTGATGACTCTGTTGATCGTACATTAGTAAGGAATTATAGTAGCCTACTCTTGGTTGGATAATTGAAATCAGAAAAGGGGCTACAGTGGTGCTTTTGGGTCCTTGGGACATAACGGATTGCTATTTCACAGAGATTAGTGAAGGCACTAACCCAAGCTGTGGCTTGTGAAATTTCCTACATCTCCAGCTTCTGTTATTCTGGGAGCAGACAATAAAGGATGCTGTGATCACAGTCTCTTTCTTTCGCTGCCACTTAAGCCAGCATGTTATAGTCCTCCAAACGTGCAGGAATTTACAGCATGTCCATACTCATGCCTTCCAGGTTGATTGTTGAGGTTTGTATAGATTTATGATTAGAAATAGAGCTATTTAAAATTCTACACCGTCGACATGTGGTTACATTTATTTGACTGATTCTGTAATTAAATGGATTTACATGGATTACAGAGAAATTACTTTAAGAAGTGACATGGAGATGGTTAGTTAAAGCTGAGTTATATCACAAGCTTAGTGGAATGTTATGAGCTCCTCTGTGAAATCTAGCCATAGGTTAAGATTTAAAATGTGGAGTTGACAGCAGTTGGGTTCTTCTAGTAATTGTAACTGCTGAATGGTTTGCCTGTAAAAAATCTGTCCTTGTTTAGACATCTAGCTAGGAATTTGAGAGTCTACAGTTGGGCACACATTTATGAAAACAGACAGTCAAAATTTAAGAAAATTTAAAAAAGGTTAATTTTAAAAAGAGAGAGAGTGGAGCTTGAGGTTAAAGAAAGCTTAAGAAAGTAGGTAAAAGAGGACCAGAAACTGTCAAGTAAGACAAGAGTGACCAGTGCTTTTAAGAGGGCTCTAGATTTTAAATCTAGATCTCTTAAAACTGAACCGTAATGAATAGCAATGTATGCAGGCTTTAACTACATTTTCTAATTTTTTGGTGATAAAATGTGTGTACTATTGATTAAATGGATTTAACTCCAGCTAGGCTTGAAATGATGAGTCCAATGAAATCCAATTTTATTTTTATCATCTATGTGGCAAGTTGGTTCAGAGCATATTTCTCCTCCCTGTCCCTGGAGAGCTGTTTGTCTAAGTACACATGTTCTTTCTCCCGAGTATGCTCTGAAATATGTTTTTGGTTTGCTTTTTTTCTCTTCAACATAGCCATCTTTTCACAGTCTTGTTTTTATCTCTTGATAAGATCAGTTTAATTGGTAAATCAGATTGGGGAAAATAGTGATGTAGAGAAATTTAGTGATAGAAAACAGATCTACGGTAAGATTAAGGGCTTGAGAAGCACCCTTGTTTGCTATACTGATAACCAAAAAGCTTTTAATTCCCAGATTTAAACAAGGTAAGTATGTTACAACAGCACCTGCCTCAGAAGATTATTTTTTTTTTCCAGCATGTGAACTAGAAACACAGTTTTGTAGGGCTGAAACTAAAGTACTGTTATTATCAACAACTTATATTTCATTATTGCATATTTATACTTTGACCCAATTTGCTATTTTATCAGAACAGCTGAAGGGCTAGCGTAAGGCAAGAGCACAGTTAATCTGAAAATATGGCTTAAGATACTTTTAACTTAAACTGATCACCAGAAAATCAGTTTGTGCACTGATGTACTCTGGTGTGTCAGAAAAGCTCAGTTTGGACTTGGCTGTGGCTGAGGGAGATGTTGCTACCCGTGGTGTTTTCAGTGGTTTGCACAACTTGTATCGTGTGTTTGGTTGTACACCCCAGGTCCGCCCCTGACTACTACTGAGTGGACAGGTAGCTTAAATGAGAAGTGCAAATACATGGCACGTATTAGATTTCGTCCCTGGTGAAATGTGGGCAAACATTTCACAATGTGACCTACCACTTCGTTATCTTCATTTTTCATCATCTGCTCGAGGCATCTCAATTCTGTGACGCACCTGGAGTATGGACCAAGATTTAATACATGTCCTTCTCTCATGGTTCTCCAAGCTGTGTTCTTCTGTTTTAATTAATGACTTCATTTATAACATTGAAAAATAATGATATCAAAAGAAAATAGGTTCCCTGGGGGTTCTTTCTGGTGCTGCCAAATGCTTTATAAGCCATCACTAGGAGAGCAGTGCCAGGATGATGTATGGAGCTAATAGATCAGCATGATGAGGTGGAGCTGGAAAAGAGAGGGTTGGATTTTTAAGAACATCTGTCTTACTGCATCCTGATTTCTAAGTTAATTTCTTTGTGAAGACCTGGCCAGTATGGTCAGATTTATAGAGGGCAATTAGGAGAACAGAATATTTCAAGTGGTTGAGTTAATTAGCATGGTAGGTTCTTGTGTAATTTTTTCCACAGCTATTGAGATGGCTTAGGATCCTTTAGCTTTATTCTCATACAGTGGTAAAGGAACTCAGTTTTATGGACTTACATCATTGCACATCATTTTAAGCTCATAATAATTTGACTTAGGAGTTTATGTACTATTTTCATAAGTGTTTATAAAAATTTGATGATAATTCTCACTGAAAGTCAACGGGATTTAGAATTTCAAATGGCAAAGTAACTTCTGAAAATTATAGATTACTACTTCATGTATTCAGGAAGCTATGTCTTATTTGTCAACCTGGTTTCACACTAAGAAGGTCAGGTTTTGTTTTTTTTCTAGGAGGACTAGTCATACCAGCCTCATCTTTTGCCAGGTTTCACACATGAGGATGAAATGTGAACATCCAGTCAAAATTTGCTTTTTATTTTCAGTAAAGTCTTATTTTAGTGAAAGTAAGAAAGCACAGTTTGGCCATGTATTTTCTTAGATCACAGTTTTTTTCAGACCAATGGGCCTCTGTCGACCATCAGAAATTTCCCAGGAATCACAGCACCCCTTTATCGTTACTGTTGTAATCAAATGTAAACCATAATGTTCATTATGGCATTAAGACCAGCTGCAGACCACTTCCCATTACATCATGCAAGTCCAGTCTCAATTGTTTTGGCTGAGATTTTGTGGCTATTTGTAAAAGAAGAGCTTTCTTTGTGTCTTCATGCACCAGAGAGTGCCAAACGAAACACGTAGATTACAGGAGGAGGATCTTTAATTGCACACACATGGAGAAGATTTTCTGAGCAAATGTTACTGATGAGCCTGTGGTATGGTGGAAACCCATGGGAAGAAGGCTTCTAATAAGCAAATAATATTGTTGTTTATAGTGGGATTAATCAGTAAGGGTCTTTTCAAATTGTGGATGCCCTTTTCCTGAGCTTTGAACCCAGATCCCGGAGCCTTAACAAACCTCACTGCAGACAGTAGCAGCTTTGGAGCATGAACAAGTCTACACAGTAGATAAGATTACTGATTAATTTAATCTCATAAAACCAAGGTCCTGCTACTGTAAAAACCTGTCATGGTTGATTTTTGAAGGTCACTTTCTGCTATGGCAACAGAGGAGCCTTCCTTGTGAAAGGAAGGATCATAACTGAAGAACACACATAACGTGGAGAATACACAGAGGCGAAAAGAAGCTGCACCGGGATTTGCTGAAGGTACCAGCAATCCCTTTAGAGACCATGCAAGATGGGCCCTTCTTCCCCATTTTATCTAACTGGTTTATCTCTCTGGGTATGTTTACACTTGGCTTTTTCTGCTGAAGTTGAGCTGTTGCTCAAGTTAAACCTGAAATAACCAGTTAACCTGAAGTAGTTAAGTATTTCTAAAGCAAGTGGATGTATTGTCTTTACTATTCTGGGTGAAACACGTGGACAATCTGAAGCCACAGTGCTTTCTCCTGTCAAGTTAGGATGGATTGAATGAGAGGAAGAGAGCTGTCTGCTGAAGCACCAGGGCTTTGTTGGTACCTCTTTGTATGTGTGTGTGGGATTTATGCATGTGGGTTTTCGCCAGGTACTTTGCTCAGGCTGCCCTTTGTATAGTTTGACTGTTTACAGGAACGCAACTCTAATCTGAAAGATATGTGAGACAAAAAGGGAGAAGAAAATATATGATCTGATGACCTCAGCTGGATCAGATCCCAAACACAACCCATCAAGAGTTGGGGCACAGAGGCAGAGAAAACAATAGTGGTGTTCTCTAGTGCTGAATAATGTCTCCTTATGGTGATCATATTCATGCCCAGAAGAGGTTAAAAGCTGAAGGGCTATAGCAAAATGATTACCACATATCATTTTAAAACAGCATAAATAACACATTTTCCTTATATTTGATCTGACTACTCAGTTAAGGCCAAGTGATGATCTTTGCGTTTGTTAGGAATAATTTCCTGTGTGAAAGCCCAGAGCTGGTACATAACCTAACCCCCATGTTAAAGTTCACTGCTAAAAGCATTATTCCTCTGACAGTTTAGAGCATGTGATGGCTTCGCAACGTAGCAGCTCTATTTACAGTGTGTTACTCTGTATTAGGTGCTGCCAGCCATCTGTAAAGTGCACTGCAGCTTGTTATCACCTGCTTACAGGCATTAAAAAGACTGATGGACCAGATTCTCCTTTACAAAAAGCCCCTTTATGTCACTCAGGCCGGTTTAAAGGGACTCTGAACTGCAAGTAATATAATCTCTTCCTTCTTTATGGTCCATCTGTACTTCCTGCATTGTGTAAGGGACCCCAACATAAATGAAGATGAGGTCATTGGGAACCTGGTCATGTTCAGCTGCTAGGTGGACAAAGGATCTCTATAGAATATTAATAGTAACTCATTGGTCTTTCCACTACTACGAACACCAGTCCTTAAATTTGTAATCTCTCTGTGATGCATCTTGCCTGCTGTGCAGATGGGGAACACAGCCCACAGAGGGAACAGGCGATTTGCCTGCAGCGTGGAGCAGAACCTGGGTCCTGTCACCAGAAACAAGTGGAAAGATTTAATGCCATTCAGAACTAAGGTGCATGTGCAGAAAGCAGGCCTTTTTTTGACGGAAAGCAGATTTTTTTTTTTTTTCTTTTTCTCCCGATTTCCCTTCAGAGGGAAGTAAATCTCATCAGAGTGCACAATGGGACCACCAGCGGACAGGGCTGTGGAAAGCCATGGGACAGTCCATTTGCCTGCCTCTTGCTGGTTCCCTGGTACTGCAGCCTCTGGTGTCCCGGGAACGGGAGACAGTGTACATGGCTCTTTGCTCTGGAAATGTCGGGCTCCAGAAGCCTGACCTCCTAAGCAGTGGGGACTACAAGGGCTGTCAGAAATTTGGGGAGAGGTAATGCTAGGAAACCAGGGTTTTGAAGGAAAATTGCCTGTCAGCTATGCCTGCTTTGGCAAAACAAGTCAATTTCTGCAAAGGATTCATTAATTTGCTGAAATCTGATGAAATGAGATGTTTTTCAAATCGTCCCATTGGTGCTGCTCTCAGCACTCACTTCCTGGACTTAATCACCCAAGAGTGCTTCTTGTCTGTGTCTCTTGCTTCTGGCTCCTACGTGCACTAAGGGGAAATGCTTCAGCAGATAACTGTTTTTTCTGTCAGTTGCTTCTTTATCTCTTTTATTAGGTTGTCTCTGCATTGCCAAATTTTGGCACTCACTGATCATTGCTCTATCATATCCCCCAGATGCAGGGAACTAAATCCACACTGTACTGAGACAGGAAGGTTGTAAATGAAGTGCATCGGCATAGCATTGTCTTGTCTGGAAATTGTCACATACCTTGGTGACTGCGACTCTTGAGAAATGACAGCAATATAAGTGGTGTAAAAACATTTATAGTCAACCATGCACCCCTATGAAATCTTCCCTGTGATGCTGCTGATAGATCGTAGCGTGTTCTTCAGTGCTTCACACAGGAGAGCACACTCGGGGGGTTTGGGAATGTTAATGTGGGCATTTTTGTTATTTGTTTGCAAGAAGTTGAATGCCAGACCTGAAGCGTCACAGGTCGGAGTGAGCTCACTCTGGCTACCCTTGCTGGGGAGTGCCTCTGTCACCACGCTGCCTCCGTGCCACATTTCTGCCCTGCCTTGGCCTGAGTGTCCCGAGTCACAGCTCTGCTGTCCAGAGCAAGGGACTGGGGCCCGTGGGTGTGGAGAAGGGCAGAGGACAGGGCAAACCAGTGAAGTGCGCAGAATGAAGCCCCACCAAACTTCACTTTTTCGCTTTGGCTTCCGTTAGCAATGCAAGTTAAAATTGCCTATTCACATCACTCCTCTGTCCTCAAAAGTTTTAGCTTATGACAGGGCTAGAGACCAGAGAGTCATGCGGTATTTTTCCTTGTACCACTTGGAATGCTCTAATTAGTATGTTTATTGTCTCTTTATACTCAAAACCAGAGAGAGGTAGGAGAATATCTGCCTGGAAATGTTCCTTTTTTTGAAATAATAACATTCTTCTTCTGCAGCGTTGCCCGTGGTGAACTCTATTAAGAATGGCATAGAATAAAATTTCACACAACACTCATTTGGGGATACCTGTATCTCAGCAGCAGTTGAAGAGGCGAATCAAATGTTTGCAATGATTGGGAAAGGAATAGAGAGCAACATTGAAAATGACACTATGCCACTGTATAGATCTATGATTCACCCAGACCTTGATTACTGTGTGCAGTTCCCCTCATTTCTAAAGGATATATTAAAGCTGGAAAAGGTTCAGAGAGGGGCAGCAAGTATAGAAGTGTTACCATAGATATGGATTAACTTCTGTGTGAGGAGTAACTTGGAAGACAATGTCTTTTCAGCCTGGAAGAGAGGGGAGGTGGGTACACAATGTCGGTACCTCTGGGGCACCCAGGTAAGCTGCCTGTTCCCTGCTGGTGATACATGAAGCCAGAATCTGCCAGCCCTGGATGAAGTAGGTGACCTGACCGATTTCTTTCTTCTCTGGTTCTGAGTTGCCACAGGAAACCCTCAAGTCCGGCTTAGGTGCTGTAGCGGTTGGAGTACAGTTCATGTTTTTGCAGAACTCCTGTGAAAGTGCATGGTCTCCTCCTGTTACACCTATTCTTTGTCTGCTTGGACACGTAGGTTATGAATGTTAACTGTAGAGATATCTGAAGGCAGAATGACCATTTGCTTTTTCCCCCCTGCTGGTTCTTTTCCCTGTTTTGTTTTAAATTGTGCTGTTAAGTCCCCACAATCAATTATACCTGTGTGTGGATAGTGTAAACAAAATGGAGGATCAGTGAGCTGGAACATAAGGTCAACGGAAACAGAGTTATCTTTTCTGCATCTTATGGATATTATTCCCTCTGGTTCACAAGGGAGATGAGGTGATGCTGTAATAGCAGTGAGCTCCTCACTGCGTTCTATTACCAGTCCTTCACAGCACAGATTTTCTTGCTTATTTGTTTTTATTATTATCATCTGGATTTTTCAACTTATGACTTGGGGTGTTTGAATCTCCAAAGGTTCACAACTGCTTTTGCAGCATGGCCCACCTCTCAGAAGTGCTGAGAATTAGCAGCTGCTCTTGAGTTCAGTGGGAACTTTGTCTTGAACTTCTTTCAGGAATTTCTTTCTGAATGTCTTTCAGAAATGCCTGTTGTTTCTGAAATGATGTTACTCTACAGAAGTTATGATGCCTTCTGTCACTCCAGCACGCTCTGTTTATTAAACAACGCTTTTCCCACAGGGAATGTATGTAGCGGTTACCCACAAACCTGCATCTCATGGTGTGGCAATTGCTTCAGTGGCCTGGCTGTAGGATGCTGGTCTCGCATCTATTCAGGAAGATGTTACAAGCCTGAGAAATGTGTCTCACATTTCCCTCAATTGGAAAGATACTTCTGTATTCTGGAGAAAGTAAGGGCAAATGGCCTTGTAAAAATAAATGGCATGGGAAAGGATGCATGCCCTCCCCTGTAGCAGCAGTTTTCCGTGGAGTGCTGCCCAACTTGTGCAGGCAGGGTAAATCCAGCTCTCCTAGTCCACAGTCTTTGAGACCGTTGTAGCAAAGGTAGTGTCACTGTCAGGATCCGTCACAGGGATCTATGCTATGCTTGGATCCCCCTCCACCCCACCATGGACAAGTAACTGGAGAAGCATCTCAGAAAACAGCCTCCAACAAGACTGAAAGGCAGTTGTCCCCAGTGCTGTCCAGTTGGTCCCTCTTGGTCTGAGTAACAGCATCGCTGAGAGACACCACATGTGTGCCACCGGGCAGGAACAGCAGCCTGCACCATCCTGGCTGTCCCTTATTTTGCTTTTGACAGAGCAGCCGTCTCTCCTCCTGTCTGGCATAAATAGTTCTTGCCCTGATTAATTAAACATCCAGTGAAGCCACCTGAGCATCTAGGGGGAAAAATCTTACTTCCCCTTCCACTCCCCCGCCTGCCTCCCTGCTGCTTAACAGCTTCACTGAGCTGCGTCCTGTCCTCCCCCTTCCCCGTGTGTCTGGAACAGCTCTCCCTGGGTAGCTGCAAGCTGCTCTTTCTTCTCATCGGATGAATAACGCATCACGGCCTTAACCTCACGATAAAACCTGCCTGGCTGCACTTTTTAAAATCTTCTGTTTGTTTGTTTATTTATTTGTCTGTGGCATGCAGCACTAGTATAATTTAAATGGTATATTGAAGACTGATGTTATAAAGTTAAAAATGCGGGGCCGTTTTTCCCCTTATTGACTGGTGTCAGAGTACTGCTGGGAAATATTACCGCATGTATTTTATTATTCAAGACGATGCTGATGTAGAAGTTTCCTGACTCATCTTTCACCATTTCTCTGACACTCAAGGCATTTCTTGCCTGCAGCCAGTGTGATATACATTAAAGAATTATTGTTACAATGTATTAGATTATAGAAATGTGTTATTGTAAACCAGTGATATTTTTCCGGTCAATAACTCATGGTCTCTGTCAGGGTAGATGATTCTGTGCTGTTTTCCTGAAAGAAACAAAAGTATACTAAAGATACAGAAGTGCCTTCCTCTTCTTCTCATTTGCGCGAATATGAAATTTTTGCATATAGTCTAATAGGAAGAGAATGGGTAGGATGACAGATGACTAAACAGACTTTTACAGCCGCCTAGTTTTACATCCATGGAAGGCTATTAAGTTTCTGAGGGGAAATATCTCATTTATGTCAGTTGAAACCATTTAATCTCGGATGTGACGAATGAATCAGTGAGTTTCTCAGGATGTGCTTGTTCTCCTCAACAAAAGGAAACCATGGGTTTGTCATGAGAAAGGTAGTCTGACTCAAAAGCCTAGCCTATAATTGAGAGCAGGATGATGAATCTGGTAGACAGTTGAGACATGTTTTAACAAGGGAGTGTGGCTAATGTAAGGTGGAATCTCCTCTGGTTCCTGAATGTAGAAATTATATATGCTGTTAATGGTTTGGTTAGAGTATTTTGATCTTTGGCTTTTTTTGTGGAAATTGTCTCTCTTCTGCTCTCCAGATTTTATCACCATCTCAACTTCTCTTCATGTGTGTCTAAGTCATGACAAAATGCAGAGAAGGGGCTCGCATCAATGAAGACATCCCATTGCCTGCAAGGATGCAGGTGTTTTCCTCATACATATATCTCTGTATCTTACACCAAGTAATTACATGCTTTGGTCAACTATTGCCTGTAGTTTGCATGTCCCTGGATCTTTTTCTGTTTCCTTGTTGTTCTCTTCTATTTGATCCATCCTAAAAGTAGGTTTATACATTTTATAGCACGTCTCGTGTCTTTTCAGGGACTTTCTAGTCCAGCTTTGACCCAGATAGCATAAGGTTTAGGTAGGAGATCCACTTTCAAAAGCAACCTCAGTTAGTAAAGGTCCAGGTTACTCATCTTCCAACATGCAGGGAGGACAGATCCTACTGAGGCATTTATAGGGCTGGAGAAAATGTGATGATGCTGCCCAGGTGTGGGTCTGACCACTTAACACTCTTCCAAAAGGTGCTTTGCGCTGCTTTTGATACTGTAAATATATGTGGGTATATATGTGTATATATCTGTATCTGTGCATGTATATGGCAAAAGGCAGGTTTTTGCACTAAATATATAAAGGTCATTTACCAAAATTATGGTGTTATTTCTTTTGGAAGTGCACACTTGAGCCAACATATGTGAGACAAAGCAGAGCAGCCGGTGGCCAGGCTGAGCGGGGTCTTGCCTTGCTTCTGAAGTCATTAGGACGTGATAGCTCTGGATGGAGATTGCCAGATCCTTGTACCAAAGTTACATCAGAGGCAACCAGAGCACTGCCCTTTTTGCTGGATGCAGGCATACCAACCAAGTTGTGGCTTTTAGTAATGTTAGACTTGGAAAGCACTTGGACTGGCAGTATTTTTTTGTAAGCTGTAAAGGTGTTTAAACTGAGGTCAAGCAAACAAGCAAAGTGCCATGATGGTTTTGTGGGACCAGGTCCAATTTGATAAGAAGAATGAAATGACTAAGCATGTGCTAAGCTTTATTGCTACTCAGTGCATTATCATTTCAGTTGTGTCAGTGTTTCCATTATAAATACCTCTTCTCAGGGGAACTCAGCTGTACATCTCATTTGGGGCTGGAAAATTCCATTTAGAGAATGCTATTAATTATTTAAAAATACACATTTGCTTTTTAGGTCAAGATTTTCAAAGTAGTGATTTGCAATGCTCACCATGAGACAGTTTGGAGAGGCCTGATTTTCAGGTGGTCACTGGAGATAGGCAACTAATCAGAAAAATAATCATCTTCCCTCTCTGCCCATCCCATTTCCAGATGCACCTGCTCTAGTTAAGTTTCTGAACTATTCATATGCGTTCTATTTTTTCTTCCTCTCTCAACCTTTTTATGGTGACCAGAAGTTCAAGATGGGTGGTTTGATTTAGTTCTCATAAAGAGATAAAAAGGCCTAAGGTAAGAATGTAGCCTGGAATAATATTTGAACTTCTCGTATAAAAGAAGAGATGGAGTTCACTCTCGTGTCCCTGCTGCTGCTATTTGCCACGTCTGGCTGGCTGTCCTAAGGCAGTGCTATCTGTTTTATTAGATGTATTCACCCACTGCTATGTGCACTTGACACGAGTTCTCCTGCAAAAGATTAGGGTCTGTCAAGCCGTGGGCAGGTTGGTCAAGGCTTATGTTATTCTTCCCATACTGTGTGTGTACGTCCGCTTGCTTTCTCACAAATGGTTGGCTGCCTGCAGACAGCATTGCCGGTGCTGAAGCATTGGCCCTTCTTGCACGTTTACATTCTAGACTGGAAGGACAAGCTGAAGCCCAGAAGAAGGGAGGTGAATTGCATAAGCACTTGCTTCTGGCAGCGCAGCAGGTAGCCGTGCAGTTGGCAGGCGTTGCTAAATACCAGTGTCTGGTGAAACCATTACAGCTGGTTAGGTTACCGCACCATATGTAACTGGAGAACCATTTCACTGGCTGATGGTGAGCAGGAAACCCCCTGGCAGACAGTGGCACTGTGGGATAAACTACAAAGAACCGAATGTAATGTATTTTGAGATGCGTTGCATTTTTTTTTTCCGAGCAGCAGAGAAAGGCTGTAACCTCAAACCATCAGAAACAGCATACGCAGTGGCCCTTTGTGTGTGCAGAAGCGGATTAGCAGATGGCATTTTCTGTCCTTAATCTATGAAGCGCATTGAAAATTCAGGAACAGATCTATGTGCCTTTACAAAGACAATATTGTGGCTGGTAAAGAGGCTGTCTGTTTGCCCAAACTCAATAGCGTTTGCTTAAAAGAAGGTGCTAGAAGAAACCACTAGCTAATCTTATTACAGGCAGGCCCATACAGAAGTTCAATATACTGGAATGAGAAAAAGCTCTTCTTCAGGGTAGCTGTAAAAGAAGTGTTTGCAGCTTGACAGATAGCTCTGTAGGATGTTATTCTGCAGTGAGCTTTGAGACCAGAGTAGGAGCATGCTCGCTTGTATATTCCATACTGTGAACTTGACACCAAAGCACTGACACACAGCTGTCCCCCATCACTCTGGTTTTTTATGGCTTTAGCAGGCTATTATAAAACTAGCAATGAGATTTTGTCAATTCTGATAATAAAAATAACACATGTGTTTTCACAGTGTGCTTTTCTTGCCTCCAGTGTGCGTTCTGGAAATTTATCTCTAGCAGTATCCTTTGAGAATTGTGGTCAGGCAGTGTTTTGAGGCTACTGAAAGTAGAAGATGGGTAATGTATGATGTTTTTCTTGGGCAGTAGCTGAATTAGATTGCTGTCTTTTCCGAAACTAGAGTTTTCCTGTATTCCAAGATAATACCTAACAGATAGAAAACACACAGTATTGTTCATCATGGGCAATACGGTGCGCATTCTTAAGCAATATGTCAGAAAGGTGCAATGTATCACTCTTTGTAATGGTCAGGGGCTGATAGGCAAAACCTGTCTCAGCTTAAGAGCCTGAAGGATGCTTGAACTGAGACAGCTGAGGCCAACCCCGTGCATGAGGGAAGAGGTTTGAAGTCTGCTCTGAGGAGATAGGAAAGGAAACTATAAGGATGCTCCGTTGTATGCTGAGAACAGGTCAATGTCCCAAGATAGCCCTGAGATCGAGACCATGTGCCTTTCTTCTGCTCTTGGTACCTACGAATCTCAGCCACGCAAAATGGTGGAGAACACAGTATGAAATGCTGTTGCGTTTATAATGTTGTTACTATCTAGACTATAATTGTTGTTAGAGTTTATTGTCTCAAGCAGCAAAAAACTCTGAAGCAGAATTACAAAGCTAACGCTATATAAACCCTTAATGTGTCTTATGAGCTTGTCTCCCTTAAATTTGAAATAGCTTTTCTCGTTTTGACTCTGCAATCCATACGGTGTGCTTTTTCAGTTATTCCTGAGAATAATTATCTATATTTAGGAGGCAACGCTGGAATTTTTCTCTGAAATGGGAACTGGTTTTGGAATTGGAATGATGGGTCTCTGACATTTTGCTTCAAGGACATTCCGGTCTCAGTTTTTCCAGATGTAACCCAATGCACTTAGAGTTGGAGAAAATTATTTTTATCTTTAGTGCCAGAAGTTTAGCCAGTCAGTGCAAGTTTCACATTGCTTAACTCATGCAAATATTCAGTAGGACTTGATGACTTGAGCTCTCTTTATCTTGGTTTTGGTGAGTTGTTTGAGTGTTTTACTCAGCAAAAGAGTAAAAATGGTCAGCTACTTGATTTTTTTTCTGATGACCCGTTTGGGATTAGTCCCATAAGGTGATGTAAGAGAGAGTATTTTTATGCTAAAAAGTGTATAAAGGGAAGATGTCTTGGTGAAGCTAGACCCATAGTTAGCATTGAGAATTGTCAGCATATATTATATGCTTTATTGCTTAGATAAATGCATTGTTTAAGACTGAAACATGGTTCTTGTTGGTTTGAGGGTGCATTTATTTACATGGTGTTATGCGTATTGCAACCTATAAGAACCCAGAGGGAGGAGCACCACGCACTAGAAAGCAAAGAGTGGAAGCAGCATCAAGAGGCTCCTGTGCAGAAATTTAGTTTCAAAATTGAAGAGCTTTGTATGCTCTTGTCCACTCGGAAATATGTTGATAGACCAGGTAGCTTTCTGAGACAAGCAGGAGATGCCAGCAGTGCTAGAGACAGCCTGTTGGGCTGGAAGTGCTGTGCTGTGGAACATGTCTCCACGCTGTCACCTCCTGCAGAAAAAACAGCATCTCCATGACGCTGGTAGAGATGTCGCTTCTGACAGAGACCTTTTGCTAAGCAAGGCGACAGGGGAAGCAATCATTGGGTCTGCGTACTGAGCTGGCCACACAAACCAAGATGAAGAACTAAATATGAAGTTGTTTTTATTCTCTTCCTCAGAAAGTGGATGTGTTGTGTGAGATCAATGCCCGAAGCGGTGGAGTGGGTGTTGACCCTAAACAAAACAAGTCTGTGTGCGTATGAGGTAGGGTTTCTGTGTATTTGACTTCCCAGAGGAAGGGGGTAGCTAACTTCCCTTTCTGGGATTGCCACTGATGGGCTTGCAATTTTGGCGTACTGAAGAGGTTTTAAGGAGAGAAAAAGGCAACCCTAAGGAAGCGTGTCCAGAGAGCAAGGTGGTCAGAGTACCCTGAGAAAGGTTAAACCAATCACACGTGCAATACCAAATGCTCAAGTGTAAGCGAAACTGATCTAGGAGACAAGTGGGAATGGCGGGCTCCTGATCTTGTCATTCCAGAATAAAATCAGCACAAAGGGTACGCAGAAAAATACCCAAATTGTCTGCAGCAGTGTGAGAGGTGTGGGAAACGATACTGTTTTATTTCAAATGCCAAGAGAACGCCCCAGGGAAGGTGGCACGAAGTACCAGGATATCTTCCAGTGCTGCGTAGCCTCAGCAGCACTGATAAACAGTGACCGTGGGCTGGCGAGGCGTGACCAAGTACAGTGGCCACCATACAGGATGGAGAACCAGCAGTGCCCCACAGAGCACCTCCTGCAGAAACCTTCGTGAAGAGCATCCACAGGGCTCCCGGGAGAAGTCTGTTGGGAAGGGCTAAGGACATACTGCATTTGTGAAGTTTTGCAAGTCACTAAATCTATTCAGTGTCTTGTTTCCATTCTCTTTAATGAAGGGAAAGATGCATGTTATTTTGGCATGTTCTTGTCACGTGTTTTTGATAGATATAATTTGAATCTTAAAAGATGAGTGTAAAAGGAAGGGAGATTAGAAAAATGAGCTGGGAATTAATTCTGGGTTCTGTTTCCACTTCTGTTACTGGCTTTCAACATGACCGCATAATTTCATATGTAATTTCCATAGAAGTAAGTAGGAGAATCCAGACCCTCACTGCTCAGAATGACTGTGAAAATAATGCTGTCCTTCCACACTATCTATTTAGCTTAGTCATACCTCAGGGCAGACAGGGACCATCTCACAGAACATGTTTGTCAGGGGTACTCTTATGTGTTTTTGTAGTGTCCTGGATGTGGTCTGGAGGTTGGAGAATACACTGCAATAAAAATAAACCTTTATTAATAATAAAAAGGGATTCTGCTGCAACCGAAGAATTCATTAAAGACTAAGCTGGTATTAGTGGAGGGGGAATATCTGTGTTCTACGTGCATTATTCATGTAGACCCCCATGTTACTTATTCCTAACTTTTTCCCAGAAGATTTCTCAGAGATTTGTTTTGCTGTCTTGTGATAAAATCTCAAGGTCATGGAAGAGACACTTTTAGTGATGCTCTTAACAACGATCACTGTAGAATTTTATTTCTTAGTGAGGTGCTGCCAGTGAAAAGGCTGATAAATTTTAATTTCTATTTCATACCGGTACATTGGCTATAACTATGTAATTGCACCTGCACAACACTGTTGACAAGCTTGCTAATGGATTAAAGGCAGCTGATGTCACGATAGCCGCAGAGTGAGATACAAGCAGAACATGTAGTTTTCTTGCCCAGTATGCTGGGGAGTGCAGACCAGTTGCCAGAAATTGCAAAGAAATCTGAACGGTTCAGCAGTCTGATCATGCTTCACACACGTTTTTCAGCTTTCAGGACAAAAGAGCTCAATATTGCGGAAAGAATAGGAGCGCGATGGAGCCGATGGCTGCATCAGAGGTGCCCAGGGAGGTGTTTAAAGGCGTAACAGGTAAACCCAGAGAAAACAGTCATGGAAAGCAAAAGAAAATAAGATTTCAGAGAGAGGAGTGTGGCTAATGATGTGGTGGGAGGTGGGCAGCTTGAGGAAGGTGAAAGTGAGCTGCCAGTCGTGAGCTTTGAGACAAGGGTGAGTGACTTCCATGAGCTGTTTTGGCACAGCACAAGTGGTGGGAGCTGCCGGGGGGTGCTTCCAGGAAACTCCAAGGAGCTGCAAGTATAGACACTGCATCTTTCTAACAACAAAAAACTGATTGGTTTTTATCCGCCCCCCCCC
>VYZM01021340.1:109302-123106 GCA_013398915.1 Dromas ardeola | reverse complement strand
CCCTTTTTTTGGTCTTTTTTTCCCCTTAATTCAGTAATGTATGTAAAGCAAGTTTGGTTTTACTAGTGACTTTGGTTTTACTAGCTGTGATAAATGATTTGCTGGGCAACCTGGGCCAAGCGGGTTGTTTTGGGATGTGTGTCCTATCTTGTTTACGGGGATAACAGTATCACTTTAGCTTTCTGGA
This sequence comes from Dromas ardeola, assembly GCA_013398915.1. Lineage (NCBI taxonomy): Eukaryota > Metazoa > Chordata > Aves > Charadriiformes > Dromadidae > Dromas > Dromas ardeola. The sequence goes on along the minus strand of VYZM01021340.1, from coordinate 122,919 downwards.
GCAGGTTAAACATCAGTATTGGGGATATACTGTACTAGTGATAAGTAAGTTCTTTTCCAACAAACTTGAATTCTCTTAGGTTTCAACTAGCCATTTTTAATGGCCAAGGGGCTACCTTAGAAGAATTATGTAGCTGATTTGTGCCACTTCACAAATCACACTGTTTGGGTTTTCTGTTAATAAGAGAGAAAAAAATCTCTCTTAGATGATTCTGGTGCTTAGATAATCTCTTCTCTTGCTGTTCTTCAGCACAGCATTGTAAACCTAATTAGTCCTTCACATTTTTCTCATTTGATTCACTCCTCACTGTGTGCATCTTATCATGCATTAGAAGCAAGTCGAAACATTAATTAATTTGAGACATTTCATAGAGCCGAAGGAACTCATTTCACTGTCTTATCATTTCGAATTCAGAGGCCAAGCACATGGTGCCTGCTTCCTGCCTTCATGTGAGAGCTCATCTCTGGCAAAATTCTTCACCTAAAATGAACTTGCGGACGTGTCATTTCTTGACCATCATCTGCCATTTAATACCTAAATTTCACATCTAGAAACGCAAAAGACTTCACTATGTATCCCGTACTGCGTATGGATTAGCATCGATGTCTCTGGATTCTATTTACACTCCCTTAACACATTTCATAATTCACATATGGATACACTGGTTTTGAAAAACAACCACCAAACCCCATATATTATCTTTTATTATTTTCATTACTTTGTTCAGTGCTGAGTATTTTCTTACAAGCATTTCTGTGGATGAGCAAAGAGTTCCTGCTGTTCCTTACAAGACCTGTTTTTAATCCTGCCCGCGTCAAGGACAAAATCCTTTCTTCAGTCAGGAAAGCATCCTGCTGCAAATATCAACCTCTGTGCTGAATACTAGGTTATAAGCAATCAAAGCAGTATGGGAAACAGAGGTGTAATACGATTTTCGGAGGGTAACCAAGGCAAAATTGACATCCTGTCATCTGGCACGTTAAGCTAGAAAATGGGCTGGGTCATCAGGAATTAGCCTTGTGAAAACCTAAAAATGAGGAGGGGAGACTTTGAAAGGCATCCTTACTAGAACAACCTGATAAACGTGTGCATGTTGAATGCTTCACAGGTGGTAAGCAACTGTGTTAGGTAGGGTAGGCAGAAGCAGCGTTGCTACTTGTGAAGCTGGGGCTTGATTTGATTTACTCTGATTTACGCTAGCGTAACAGAGCATCAACACAAGGCACCTGATCTCCAGGTTTCCATTACAAGCTTGAAGATAGATACAAGCTATCTGTACATGAGAGCTCTGGACAGGCTGAAGCTGTGGAGTTGGAGGCCATGTGCTTTATAGATTTTTTTGAAGATTTGTTAGTGATCGTCATTAGTAAGATTTCTGTCTATGACAGATGAGGAACCATGACTGTATCAGTCTCTAGCATTTGGTGGGTGGAGAAAGCCTCTAGCTGCCTGCATAATGTGGGCTTATGAAGCTTTTTACTGTCATCTAAAGGTTAAATCATTAGCATAAAGAAATTTATCAAAGAACACAGGAAACTGTACAGACAAGTTTCCTGGAGTACTTCACTAAATCAGAAGGAAGCCAACCGTTTCCACTGCATTTGGTATCTTTCTTTATGCCTGTGGCAGATGTTCTAGGGTGTGAGGCCTGAGCCCCTTGAAGGGATTTGGAAGTGTCCTTCTGCAGCTTGGATTGTGCCCTGGGTGTGCTGTGCACTGAAGGTCGCACAGATCTGAAGGCACACTCCAGCTCGCTTGGCCTTCACCCTGGTCCAAAACAAATGTACGCATAGCCAGCTATCAGAGCCGTGCCAGTTTCCCAGTGTAACCTTTCCTGCTGTTTTTATACCATCATAAAGAGCAGCAAGGTAAAAGGCACTGGACACTTTTCCCGTGTTAATATTAATTCAGTTGTCCACTTCTGTTTTTATCTGTGGCCAGTTTCTCATGTCTGCTATATCTAACTCGACAAGTGCTGACATTCTTCTCTCATGCTTTGGACTATGCTGTGAATGGATTTATGTCAGTGTCTCTCTCTCCTGCTCTGCGTCTTACTTTATGGCTTGTTGGATGGGACAATTTCAGAATCATGGGATCCACAGTAACACTGCATTTAGTTGCCATTTTTGTCAAGTCTCCTTGACAAATTGCAGGTGAGTGTTTTGTAATTAAAATGGTTTGGAGATTTTGCTCACCGATCAACTTAAAAATGATTTGATTATTGCTAAATTCTGTCTCCAGTAAAGTAAAAGCAATGGAGAGTGTATTGTTATTCGAGTGGCTTTGTGTTTAGCATGACTTGCGTTATACTTGACTACGCCTTTTCAAAGATGGTTGTCTGAAAAATACTCTGGGGTAATTTCTGATTCCTCCTTCTGGGCTCTGGGAAATGAATAGAGGTGAATCTCTTGTGCCTTGTGCAAGTGATTAGTGCATTGCTACCTGTGAGCTTGTTCTTTGGAAGCGTTTGGGATCTAACTCGTGATCTCTGCCGAAATTTACAGGACCGCTGTGAATTTTCCCCTATTCTGGTAATTCCCATGGCTTGTGGCAAAAACTGTTGGCCATGGGAAATTTGCTGTGAAGCATCAGTATTAAACAGCAGCAGATCCCTTCATTCTCGCAGTGATTGCCCTTGTTGTCTAATAAGAATAATGAACTTCCCTTTGAACGCTGCGACCCACGTCTGCAGCAGTCTTCCACGTTTCCCTTCAGTTTTACTCTCAGTTGACTGCCTGCACCATGGGAAGGGACTTTGCTCTGAACGGGGCAGCTTGGTGCTGATAACTAGGGCAGTGCCAGAATCCCCAGCCTATGGATGGATGCTCCCTGAGGATTTAGGTGGTCCTGCCTTACTTAAAGGCTCTCAGGCTGCTCATGGCATCTACCTTCTGTGTCTCATTCCTTTTGTGGTATTATTCACTGGTAGTTTCCCCCTTCCTTGCAGAGCAAGGCTGAAAAGGGTAAGGTATCTTGTGCGTTAGTGTTTGACCAAGGAGTTCCTAATGCGGCAGGCAACATATAAGTCTGTAATGAAACCACCTTTCACAATGTTTTGTTCCTCTCCAGGTTACTTTTTGCTGTCAAAATAAAATGTGATGTCCTTCTAAAGTGGATGTAACACTGCAAATGAGGCCCAAACACCACAGAATGGTCTCAGTTGATTCACACATTACACTCTTATTAATGCAATTTAATACAACGCTTGCATATGCTGAACATGTTTGCGAAAGATGGATATTTACAGACCTTTCCTACTTTCATTACTCCTTCTTTGCCTCTGCAATAAAATAAAATGCAATTACTTTAGCAGTCCGTGTACCCTGCAGATGTCATTAGATGTTAACTAAAATAATTTCTTTCTTTCCTCTCTTTAAAACAGAGCTGGAATAGCTTTGCTAAGGAAAAAATGCCGCTGTTTTGCCTCAGAGCTACAGTTATGCCCAAATCAAAACACCAGGTTTGACAATCCTTAAATCTGGGTTACAGACTCAGTTTGTAATTTAAAGGATGGGGCTGATACCTCTTCTAATGGGGAGAAATGGCAACTGCCCGGTCCAGAAACCGGATATTGTTTAACTCTAGGAAAGACTACAAATGGACGTAGAGCTGAATTTTGCAGCTGAATTCTTCTTTATTCTGTACGGAGCTTACTAACTAACTTGATGGCTAGCTTCTCAAAAATGTTCATAACTTGCTTTTGTACAGGCCTTCATTTGGAGCTGTGAATGTGCTGTAAAGAGCTTGACTGAGCCATTTGGGAAACCAGTAAATCCTTTAATTTTATATTCCAAGGCTTGCTTTCTCCTTCTCCACTAACACTAGAGCTCCCATGTCAGCTGTTCAAATGAAGCTGAAAGTCAGGGAGATCTTTGTGGATGTGAATGACAAGTTTGAATTCTCAAACAGCTATGCAAGACTTAGAGTACAGTTTAATCTGTTCATCAAGGACTCAGAATTTGACTTGCCTTATTTTTCTGGACTTTATTGAAAGAACTGGGGTAATTCCTCCCTCCATATCACCCCAGTCCTTCTGAGGATAAACTCAACTCTTGTGAATCCTTACAATAAGAAGGGAGAAAAGCTGATGTATCAGTGCAAAACAAAACCTGAGGAGCTGCGTCTGTGCTTTATGAGGGTAGCAGATACATTGAAATGCAAGTGTGGAGCCCAGTCTTGCACTTCGTTGGCATTCAACACCTGCCACTGTACTCTGGGGATGCTTATACCGCAACTTTAAATGCAGGAAACCTTTCAGGCTGCCTTTGGGATAGCACTGATCAAGTGATAGATATTCCATGCCTGAAAACGTAGTAGGTGCTTCTCATTTGCCTTGCTTGCAGGAAACAGATGGGGTAGTTAGTGAGGGTCTGGCATCTCTCTCCCCCGCTCAGTCAGCACCTTGTAGTTTTCAACAGCTGCCAAAATAGTAAAATGCTTGGTCAGGAAGAGTGAAATAGATAGGGTTGAGAGGCTGACAGAGGAGCCATCTATATGACCATTACATTAATTGGTCAAAGTGGCCATAAAACAACAATAGGAACAAGCCCTGCTTCTAACTTACTCATGACCTGAACCATTGGTGTAAATTCTCTGCTTGCAGATGCAGCGTGTGGCCAGGCAGTTGCCTTGCTTCCACAGATGGAGTCATGCAGTTCTTTAACACACCAAACTGCCTGTCAGGGCCCCCAGTGTAACCACGGCAAGTCAGGCTGCAGTACCTGAAGTCTGGTATTTTTGTTATCAGACAACTGAAGAAGGGCTTGTAAGCGAAAAGCTTGTGGTCAATGAAGGAAATAGCACGTCTGAGGAAAGGTCATTTGCTTAATTCATACTAACTTTGTCATCTTCAGTGCTGATTTTTTTTTTTTTTTTTTAAATTTTGTAGCTCTGTGTCCTCTGTCACTTACTCCGCTATCCTTCTTCAACTAATAAGAAAGGACAAACAAACTTCCCAGTGGTTGCCTGATTCATTGATTAGGCCGTACTTGCTAGGACTTGCAGCGGTGCTGCCCTTTGCCTGGGCTGAAAGGAAAACTCCCTGTGCGAAAGGGGACTCTTGGACCAGGTGAATCCCACCTGCCCCAGTACCACAGAAGGACAGAGCTAGAAACACACTCAGCACTTGTCGTAAAACCTAAGTTAAGGGAGTGTATCTTGCAGTGGTTTTTTGAATATGGTCTGGTTTCTTTTACTAGAGTTCCTGAGGTGGTATTATCTGAGATGTATAGCTCCTAGAGTCACAGTGCAGTTTCAGGAATGGGATTAAGTGACCCACTGGGGAATGAGGCTGGCATTAGAGCTTGATTTTTCAAATACAGTGAAGATAAGTATTTGCTTACTGCTAGGCATCGTGTAAGAGCTTTCTGCCCTTCCCTGTGTTGAGCTCAGCTGCTGGTGGTGTTTGGCCCTCTGTACAATTAATCATCCGTTTATGATTATGTTGTATAATAATTATGCTGTGGAAAATTGAAAAAAATTACACAGAAAATACCAAAATTACCAGGAAACACCAGAAAAAGTTAACAATTGAAACTATAATTATAACTTAAATTTCTAAGGTTTATTCCTAAGATAAAATGACCTCTTTAAACTATTTCCAAACAATGAGCTCTTAAATCTGTCTGTCACATTGAGCAGTGAAACCATCTAAGAGGCTTGGAACGTGAAAGGTAGGAAACACGGCGCTTGGTCTTTTAAAGGGACTGGATTTTCCCATTGGAACCTCACTAGTTCATACCACAACTGGGCGGAGGATTTAGTCAGTGACAGTGAAGGACCTTCTGAAAACATCTTGTGAAAATGGCTGTGTACTTCACACTGAAAGGTACAACTGAGGGTAAGAAAACGAAGTTTGCATTGCAGCGTGATTTTTTGAAATGTACGCATCTCGAAGAACAGGCTTATGGTTACAAGTATGTATTTGTAGTTAGAGAAACGGGGCATCTGCATGATATTCATGTGCAAGTTTCCAAAGGGGGCCCATGGTTTCGGGCGTGCTGCAGCTTTGGTTTTGACCCTTCGTCCAGTGTTGTGGGCCAAACAAACAGTGTTGTTGTGCCATTACAGAGGAATTTGTAGCAAAGCAATCCTGTTGTACTGCTGCAGTCCAACAGTGATGGGAGAAGTCATCCCATCTAGAATAGATGTGTGAATAGGTTCGATTTCTTCACAACCCTCCGCAAAATTTGAGAAATAACATGTATTAAAATGCTGATAAGTTTCGTCTTTCATCCACCTGACTGACAGCTGATCACAGAAGAAATGCAGAAACTTTTCACTGTGGCAGGGCATGAGTAGCCATGAGAGTAAGAAGATCCATAAAAGAGTTTTGCGTTACATCATTCGGGCGTTGGATTTATTTTGCAGCCTTTTGAGAGGTTTTGCCTGAAGCACTGTGAGTTTAGGGGTGATAAACTCCCAGCATTTTAATTGGAGCTGGATGAAACACAGTTGCTGCAGGGCTCAGGGTGCTAAAATGTAGCTATTGCACAAAACTAAAGCTTACATGTATTCTCTTTTGTATATAACCGGAAAGAATTCTATAAAAGTTTCTTCCCTTCCCCCCCACCCTTTTTGTATCTGTAAGTTTCTGTGCGCCAGTGAGCTTGGCAGGGACAAGAACATGCTGAGAAATGATCTCAGTACAGTTGGTAAGCTTTGCATGTGGAGGTTTATTTAACAGCAGGCATTGCCTTATGTTGTGAAACATGTACGTAGAGAAGGAAAGGAGGCTGCCCTTTCCAGAACCCTGTGGAATATAAGACTTGGAATATAATATCACCTCTCTAGTAATGTCAAAGTGCTCCACCAGTCAAAGGAGGGATTTGTTTGGGTTCGGTCAGACCCCAGAGTGTGTAGGCCAGTTCAGAGAATAGATTTCCTGGCTGTTTTCACTCTGATCTTCATGAAAGTCAGTCTTCATTCTTGTCCTGTGGGCTTTGCACCCTTCATACTGAGACTCATCACAGCCTCTATGGAAACAGCAGGCATGATGAAAATGGTGGGGAGCAGTAGGGGAAGGTGCTTAGGTAGAGACCAAGTAAATGGCAGCTGGGCGCTTGATATACACCCCATGAAGACCTGGGAAACCCTGTGGGTGTCCTGCTTCTTAGAGAAGCGTTGCCCTGTGGTTCTTATCAGAAAGCTCCTCTCGCTGTATTCACAGCGATGAGACTTACTGGTCTTAATGGCAGTCATTATATTTGAGTGCACGGGGGCAATCTTGGTGCTCTGTGATCATGGCCTAGCCTCAGACGTGAGTGATACCAGCCCAGACAAGGGTATTTGAAATTGGCATGTTAACATGCAGAGGTCGCTTCAAGTCCCTGACTAGAGAGGTGAAGCTAGTAGAAAAGAGACCAGTCAGCCCAAGGTGAAGCAGGTCTTGTTTTATAGTGCACACAGGAGATGCTGACACAGGCTGTTGGCTGCGTAGGCAGCACTGAGTGTTCACCTCACTGCCTGCTCAGAACGGAGGATTGCATTTCTAAGCCACATACTTCTTTATTGAACCTCGCTATTTTCACTCTGGAAACCACCTGGGGTCAGGAAGTTGAAAACCATTGACTGAATTAAAAAGCGTATACTTTTTTAGTGTGTAAGTTAAATGCCTGGAAGAAAACCCGGTGAAATCCATTGGGCAGATCACACATTCAGGACTGAAACTTGCAGCTTCTTGTTTCTTGTCAGCATTTCCCAAAGCGTGGTAGTGTATTGGGGGCATGAACCTAAAACCATGAATCCTAAAACAGCATAGCTACCTTAGCATGCCCCTTGACCGGTGATGGCCATGACCAGTAGAGCTCATTTGATGCACTCCGAGTAGAGGAGTAGGTAGAACGCGCTGGCAACGCCCTTGAGAGTCCTGTATTGCTCCTGCTTTAATTTGTAAATCGGGCTGTTGGTACATCCGTGAAACAACTGATCAAAAATACAAGATGTAAGACAGATATTGAAGCTTTCTGTGGTACGTCATCCAAATGAGCTTAAAAAGAGACATTCAAGTTGTCTTAAGCAAAAATACCCAGTGATTCTGCTCAGTATGACTCCTGTGTGGCCGCGTTAACTTACCCTTGGTAAGTTCTTGCACCTGCGCAACTGCTATTGTCCACTATAAAAAGGGAGAAAAGAGGAGTGTTATGAGACTTTCTTTTTAATGTCTCCGAGGATTTCAGTGGTAAAGACTTGCTAAGCTTTGGAAAGAAAGTGTTGTTTCAGCGCTAATCTAAGTCAGTCTGAGAACATACTGCCTCAGAAAAGGATGGTCTCGGTCCTTATGAAACAGTGTTATGAGTTCCTAGCATCTCCCTTGGGTTGGAAAGGAAGACTGGGTTGTATTCATGTTGTGGGTAGATGCGGTACTGCCTTTCAGCAGTTCTGCCTTTCCTGAGATCCTTGATTTGGAGAGATCTTCCACTCATTGCACGGGGAGCTGAATCAGGTACTCAGTGATGCCTAACTATACAAATGAAAAAAGTAGCGTTGTGGAAAGAGACCTGAAAGGAAGGCCATCTTCATCTTTGCTCGAAATCTAAATACTCTGGTCCCTCTTTTCTGCATTAGTCTCTGCTAATGAAGATTATCCAGCGTCTAGAGAACCCCTGTCAGAAAAAAAAAAAAAAAATTCAAAAATCCCCAAACCAAAAATAGCATAGAACAAATTTATCAACAGTCTTCTTGGAGAAAGATAACAAAATTAGAATGTCCTTTCAAATTCAACTAGACTTTCACTTAAACAGAAAACTTTTCCCACATAAAGAACCTTCAGGGATTTAGTTAAAATCTGCTAAGATAAAATATATACCACATCTCACTCTCCTCAAAAAGCCTTATTATGTTCATTCCCATTAACTGCCTCCTAAGGGTATTTTGTATGTCTGCAGAACATATTATGGCCATTTGGTTCTGAATGTTTTTGCAGGACTGTTGCTGAATTCAAGTCAGAAAATGGCTAAAACTGTGAACAACATTCCAAAGACTGCAACAATAGTGTTTCAGTAATAAATAAGTCAGCAGATAGAAATGTCTCACTAATTCCCTGTCAGGCCACGCAGTCAGAACTTGAAGGAGAAGGTAAGACATATTTTATTTGATGTATCCTGATATGGTGCTATCCCAAGTGAAGCTCTGCCAACATTTTCATTTTAATTTTGCAGTGCAGAACCCTGCTGGAAGTTGTCTGACTGCCGTTCAGTCATTAATATCTTTCCAATAGCAGGCCTTTCACCCTCAGGGGTAAAGTTGGAAAACTGACATTGACTCTGTTCTATCCATCATTTTCATGTTATTTAGCCTTGAATATCTGCATGGCATATCTGTGTATGTCCAGCTTTCTCAATGGGTGATCGATGAGGAAGCAGCATGGTGATTCTTGTACCAAGAAAGGTCTTCTTGAGGGTTGGGTAAAGCCTCTTCATAGATACAAACAATGAAAGAGTTAAAAGACTTCATGCTTATTGACTCAGATGGCTTTTATATCTAAGTAGGAATACTTTCATTTTGAAGTTCAATTCTCTCGCTTTCTCTTGCAAGGCTGAATATTTTATCCGTGAATTTCCTACTGGACAAAGGAATGGCGAGCTCCTGTTTCTCGGGAAAATGAGCTGCTGGGTTCATTATCATCAGCTCTGTACAAAATGGTTTGCCAGACGTTTCAAGCATGAGGTAAAATCCCTCCTGGGCCTGTGCTGCAGTCCTCACAGTGGGGAAGATGAGCTTTTGAAATAATTTCAATTTTTATTCATTAGCGTGTATAAAAATAGGACATTTGATCCATCAAAAAGCAAACAGCCAGAGTATACTGTGTCACTCAGCAAGAGTACAGGACAATAGGGCTGAGATGCAAGAGAGCACAGCAACACTGGTTCAGAGCAAAGGTCACCTGCCCTGGTATCCTCTGCCGACAGCAGCCACTGGCAGATACCTGGAGGATAGCCATATGCAAGGCTTTCCACTGACTTTTTTATTTTTTCAGACCTTTTTTCTCCTCAGTAGATCTCTCTTCCAAGTAAGTGTCAGGTCTTCATTTGGACCCCTCTAAACTGTTTGCAACAATACCATCCTTTGGCAAGACATTCCGCAGACTGCCTGCCTGTTGCATGAAGAACCATCTCCTTGACCTTACCTTGAGGCTGGCTCCTTCTAGCTTCATTTTGACCTTAATTTTTGTATTGGAAGAGACAGTGCATAATTGATGCCTGCCTATCTGAACCTGGCTGCTCTTGATTTGTAGATCAGTATCATACCTGCACTAAGATGACCCCTATCCAAACCAAAGGGGACATATGGAAATGCTCCTTGTGTAGAAGCTGTTCCATAGCTGTGGTCATTGTAGTTGCCTTTCTCTGAACATTTTTGGTTCTAATACAGCCTTTTTCAGATGAGGGAACAAGAACCACACACTGTATTGAAAATGTGGAAGAGCCATAGATAGATTTCATACAATCACATGATTAAGTTTTCTGTGTTGTTCATTTCTTCCTGGTAGTGTGTGTTATTTTATTTTCTTCTGTTTTATTTTTGCTATTTTGACGTTTTTATGGAACTAACAATCCTAATGCCAAAGTATTGTTCCTGACTGATAATTGTCATGTTTAAGTCCATTGGTTCCTATGTGAAGTTACAAATTTTCTTTTCTCCATTGTTACCTATGTAGTCATTCATCTGCCATTCTATTGCCCAGTTACCAAATATTCTATGGCCTCTTATCAGTTCTTCATAGTCTGCCCTCATTCTTACTGTCTTGAGTAATTTTTTTTTTATCTGCAGAAAACTTCTCACCTTTTGCCAGTTATTTATGACTGTATTGAATATCAGCACAGTTCCCCGAGGAAATCAGCTGATGATCTCTCTCCACTGTGAAAGCTTACCCTTTGGTTTTTGTCTTTTAACCAATTATTTTTCCTTGAAAGGACTTTTCTCTTACTCTATAGCCATGCAACATTTGCATAGATATGATTAAAAGCAGAAAAATCAAAGTAAATCGTCACCAGAAGCAAAATTTCTGCATATCAAAAAACTCCAAGCAGAACCAAGCTGTGCCCGAACAATAAATGCAATTGCATAGCAGTTGTAATCAATGTCCTCCCAACAGAATCGTTTAAATCTACTCAGCCTGTATGTGCTTATCCCAATACATGATACGTCATCCCGTACTCCAGACAGGGCATCCACTGGGCCACAGAATGAACTGCCAGGCATCTGTAAAGGGGCACAAATACCCAGTTGCAAAGCAGAAAAGTGGGGGGGGTTGTTTTGTTTTTTAAATTCCGAAAAAACATTGCTCTGCTTCTGATTTCTCAGGATCATCCTAAAGGGAAATGCTGAAGTCCGATCCTAAAACTTAAACCCCCGCTGAAAAGCAAAAATCATAGACTCATAAAACGGTTTGGGTTTGAAGGGACTTTAGAGATCATCTAGTTCCACCCCCCCTGCCATGGGGAGGGACACCTCCCACCAGACCAGGTTGCTCCAAACCCCATCCAGCCTGGCCTTGAACACCTCCAGGGATGGGGCATCCACAGCTTCTCTGGGCAGCCTGTTCCACTGTCTCACCACCCTCAGAGTAAATAATTTCTTTCTAATGTCTAATCTAAATCTACCCTCTTTCAGTTTAAAACCATTACCCCTCGTCCTATTGTTACACTCCCTCATAAAGGGTCCCTCCTCATCTCTCCTGTAGGCCCCCTTCAGGTACTGGAAGGCCACTATAAGGTCTCCTTGGATCCTTTTCTTCTCCAGGCTGAACAACCCCAACTCTCTCAGCCTGTCCTCATAGCAGAGGTGCTCCAGCCCTCTCATCATCTTCATGGCCCTCCTCTGAACCTGCTCCAACAGGTCCGTGTCCTTCCTGTGCTGAGGACTCCAGAGCTGGACACAGTACTCCAGGTGGGGTCTCATGAGAGCCAAGTAGAGGGGCAGAATCACCTCTTTCGGCCTTTTGATGCAGCCCAGAATGTGATTGGCTTTCTGGGCTGCAAGCGCACTTTGCTGGCTCATGTTGAGCTTCTTATCAACCAACACCCCCAAGTCCTTCTCCTCAGGGCTGCTCTCAATCCATTCTCCGCCCAGCCTGGATTTGTGTTTGGGATTACCGTGACCCAGGTGCAAGACCTTGCACTTGGCCTTGTTGAACTTCATGAGGTTTTCATGTACCCACCTCCCAAGCCTGTCCAGGTCCCTCTGGATGGCATCCCTTCCATCCAGCGTGTTGACCACACCACACAGCTTGGTGTCATTGGCAAACTTGCTGAGGGTGCACTCAATCCCACTGTCCGTGTCGCCAACAAAGATGTTAATGCTGCCTCCTCTTTCATTGCATAGGGAATATTTCCCCATTGCTTTTTGTCTCTTCCAGAGGCCTATCCTCTAGCTACATCCTCTCTTCTCTACCTGTTCTAGCAATCAATTTCTTTCAAGCTGACCAGGGAAGCTTCTTAATCTGGACACTTATGTGTTACCTGAACATCTGTTCAAGAAACAGGTAGTGAGTCAGTGTTGATGTATCAGGTCGGTTTTCTAGCAGAGCAAGTTGATGTGCTAGGAAAAAAAAAAGTGACAATGATGTGGATGTTCAGGAAATACCTGTAGCATTTTTTATTCCAGACAATTTGATACTGCTTGAACACCAACAGGTATTTCTGAGAACCGAAAGGGGAAGGTCTAAAGGATCTTTCCTTGGTGCTGGGTTGAGTTTACTGTTAGAGCCATTTGAAATGCTCCTCCTCATGTCATCCCCTACTCACCTGTCTGGGCTTGCTGGAAGGACAGGCTTCCTTACTTAGTCCCTATCCTGATCCCCACCTTCAAGCTAAAAACATGACCATCGTGCAGCATTTCTTAAAAGCAGTCTCTGTCCAGATGGAGCTACAACTAATAGCTGTGTCAGTCCGTGGCCTCTTTTAGTTGTTTATTATGTTGGGGGAAGCACTAAAGTCTCAAAAATGTTGACTCTTATAAGAGGATGTACTGGGCATGCCCATATGAATAAGTGATCTGTAATTGTGTGCAAGTGCTTCTACTGGCTTCAGGCATATTTTTGCAGGTGCCCCATCTGGGGAAAAAATGGCCACGAATGAGACCCTAAATCATGCTAAATATTGCAGAAAGCACATCAATGAAGTATTTAAAGATTTAAAAAAAATAATATCCCGGATTCTGAATTTACAAAACACCATTTCCTCCATCTGCACTCAGTGCTCATCATTTTGTTACAAAACCACTTCATTCCTCCATCGCTAATAGCTCTCTTTGAATACTGAATTGCCTCATTAGGCTCTTTTATCCCATGAATGAAATTCTTCCTCTGAGTCAAATAGGCAGTTCTTTATTTTTCCTATTGATTTTTAGTTACTTATATCAGACTGATTCTAAGTAATCAATAAATCAGCGTGGAAAGACTTCTGGTCTTGGAAATTGTGTGGCATGGGCCTTTTTATTATAATGCCTCTCTTTTTTTTGAAATCTTGTGTTTAATAGAAGGTATTTGCCACCAGTTTAAGCATACAGCTACCCTGTTTGCTTTCGTCTGAAGACTTCCTTTCACGGTAAGAGGGAAGGGCAATTCCAAAAGCCTGATTCCTACTGTGATATAACTTGGCAGAGACACCCGTCATG
>VYZM01021340.1:94162-109281 GCA_013398915.1 Dromas ardeola | reverse complement strand
GGGGGGGGGGGGTGTGTCACACTTGTGTCAAACAGCTGTAGGAGTTTGCAAAGAGTTGGACTGATTTGCTGAATTAGCATCTCAGTCAGCAGAGAAGTTAGAAAGCAAGCTCTGCCTCATGCTTTGATGCGATAGCTCTTCTCAGTTGTTAATAGGAGCTAAATAACCACTGTTATGATGATATAGTCTGCTGTAAATTCGTCTCCCTAATTGATCTGTTGAGCAGACTGCGTGTTTCTAAATACGGGTATAAGTTGCTTCCTTCTGTCTCGCTGGTTTAATAGTTTAAGTAAATGAATACAGATGTTTTATTGCCCCTTAATGAGTGGAAAACCATGGATGATTTTCTCAGCATATCACCTCTCTGTAAAGTGCAATGTCTTTTGGGACCTGGAAGTCTGGATTTGGTAATGAAATAGTTATAGGTTGTTAGTTAAAATTCTGCGGGGGTGTGGGCCAAAGGACTGTCTGATTTACTGCTCATGACTTTAGGGGGAGTGAAAGACTCAGGTTATGGGTACAGCAGAACATCATTGCAAGGAAAGGTAAGGGCATCTTCAGTCCAGCGTGTGCTAGTGGAGAAGATGAGACGCTTTGCTCCAGGACACAGCTGGGAAGTTGCAGGGCTGCAGTGTGGTGATCAAGTTGCCTTGCATCAGTTTAGCTGCCAGAGGCAATGCCAGAAAACTCACCACTGCCAAATGGCACCTTTATTGAGAGCCAATGGGAACAAACTCTTTTACATGTTAGATTGGGCTAAGTATGGCCATACGGGAAATGGGTTGATGACAATTGCTGGTGCATTTGCATTCTTGGGGTAGCTAGGTAGGTAGTTTCAGCCAAAGTGGTGTTTTTTGGGAGTATGTGAAACCGTGAAAGACAAAGGCAAAATCCAAATAAGAGCAATTTGTTTGGTAGAGCGTAGGCCGAAGGAGACATGTTTATGAGCTGTCAGATCATGACAGTCTCCTTGAAATCAGCCCCAGCTAATGCAGACAGCACAGCATGTTGTTGTGGCCAGCGAGGAGCTGATGCAGGCACTCTGTGTGGTGTCAGTTGGCATGACACACCAGTTCTGATACACGGGTGGGCTGGGGTGAGTTAGTGGCTGATAACAAGATAGTGTGTCTTCACCTTCAGATTTAATTTCTGGTTGTGTTTCTGATGTGTTTTGCGATGCTCTGTAAGTTACTTAACACCTCTATGCTGAAGCTGACAGAGGGGTTGTAAGACTTTAGTTAACGTTTTGGGGCTGATGTAGAGTTTCACGCAGAGCTTGTCTATGCTATTGCTGAAGAAAACTGTCAGCATATTGTAGACCAGCATTTGCTGTGATATAACTCAGGGACTGCAGCTGCCTGACCTAAGCACCTGTTATCACGCAGTTTCTAAGCTTGGGGAAACAATTAGCGCCCTTAGATCCTATGACATGCAACTCAATGGGGCCCTAAGGCTGCTGTCGAGGGCCTGGTGCAGCTCCTTGAAGTGGTGTTCTCTGTCCTTAATGAAAAGCCCTTCCACGAGAGCATTTTCCTTTTCCAGACCTGGGATTGATACTTCACATAGGAGTCAACAGCTGAACTCGAACCACTCCAGTCTGCACCAAGAAGCTGGCAGCCAGCATTAGTATCCCACAGGCAACGGGAGCAAAACAGCACCGTGTTGGAGAGCTGGAGAAAGGGGGGAGTTGGTGCTGTGCAGCACAAAATCAGAAGCCCAAAGTTACCGTGTGCTAAAGTGGGTCTTTTTGAGAACACTGTAAACACGCATAAGTACATATGGCCTCAGCATGCTGGACATGTGAAATACCACATAATTAAAGTCAAGTGGATTCTTACGGCTGTTATCCAGCACAAAAGCAAACCTTGGAGCTGGCTTCCCAGCTGAGACATAAAACAAAGCAGGGTGAGGCTATTGAGAGAAGTGTGCACGGGACTTGGGGAATAAAATGCTGTCACTCAAATCCCGTCATTGTGTGTGGCCATGTGGAAGCCAACCTGCTTCCCTCTTGTGGGCTTTGAACAATAACCTCCACTTGCTGGTAGTGGGGTAGTAATGCTGGAGTCAGTTGAGCTATACCAGTTTACACCTGATGGGAATCGGTAAGACGGGGATTGGTATATTTACTGCCTGCCTGGCAGGCATGAAAAGGGATATTTGTGCCATTTAGAAATGTGTAGACTGTGATTTGTATGAATATTCAACGCGGATAACCTCCTCCTGTGTGTCAAAGCGTGGTGGGCAGTGCCGAGGGAGTGCTGCTGGAGCAAAGCTGGGAGGTTGAGGCAATGTTGCTTGGGAAATGGAGGGCTTGGGGAGAAGAGGGAAGGAATAGGAGCTACTTTTCAAAGCATGGAGTGAAGAAGACTAACCTAAATGAGAGGAAACACAGAGCATTGCGTGAAAAGAATGAGGGTAAAGAAACATATGAGACTGGTTTGATGCTCGTGATTTTGCCATAATCACTAATCCTGTTATTGCACCTTCCTGCCATAAACGTGCCTTGACTCAACATGCCTGGGGTGGAGACAAAAAGGCATGGGGTGGCTTCCTGAGCTTGTATGTGAATATACTCATGCACTGAGACTTTGTAGAAACAGGATTTGCTACTTTCATGGTGGCATACTGAGTTGTGAGGCAACTGCAGTTATTTATACAATGTGTAAATAAACTTGCTCCCCTGACCGTAAACCATGTCCGTTAGCGTTACGGCCTTGTAATGAATGCTTTAAAATATGTAGCTGGGCTGTGCTTCAAGAGTGCTGATCAGAATCTTTTTATATTCCAAGATCTCTTTTGTATTCTTCCTTTCAGTCATTTGCAAAGCTGCCGCTTTGGCTTTTGCAGACTGTGTCTCCTCCTGCCATGTGCTTGCACTCTGCTTCTCCGATCGCTCCTCTAACCTCTGCTAGGGCAATGCCAATTTAGAGCCGCAGCCCGATGCCCTTTTTTTAGTATAGCTTGCTCCCTCTGCCTACCTACAGCGTGTCATTCAGTAAAGTGCATATGGTTCTTGGATCCTGAACATTTATGCAAGTTGTGAAAATGTCACTTAATGGTTTTGGTCAGCTAGGGAACTTTTTGCAGTTTATTTTTATGAACAGCGGCTGATATAAGGAAATGGTATTGATTTGTAGTTTAGAAAAAATCTAGATTTGGTAGGAAATTTTGGAGAGATTATCCTACCTGCTGTGCTTAGGTCTGGGGTCACTAATCAAAACAGACTTCCCTCCTTTCAGACATTATATTGCTGCCACTTGTAAACACTGTTGTAGAAGAATGACCTACCAGCTCCTTCTGGAGGTCTGCAGAGCTGGATTTATTGTCCCCTGCCTGTTTGCTGCAGTAGCACTTAACATCTCTAGGGCTTATGTTCACATTAGCTCCTTGAATCCAGAATGAACATTTAGATGGTTAGTACTAGTATAAAAAAGTTGTTCCAATGAGTCAAAGTTGCACAAAGTCACTGTTGCATAAAGAAGTAGGTAACTTCTGTTTCACGTTGGTCTTTGGGTTGTACTTAACCATTATGGTGTCTGAGTGCCTGTCAGTAGTACATTAAATCGTGTGGGAGTAACATAGCAGGTGATGAGTGGCTTGGCTTCATCCTCTTCCTCATGCATATGCAGAGGAGCACTTAGCGTTTGTTATGTAAATACAGCATGTGTATGTTTATCTTTGAGAAGCAGTTTTGGTTTTACATTTGGCTGAGAAAGTGGTGACATTTGCAGTTGTGTGGCCCATTTCCTGTGAACTCCGGTGTGAAATTTGTCCCTGGGTGAAAGAAGCTGACAAAAAACCCTAAGCTACCGGCCTAGCTGGCTTTAGCCTTCAGTATATCCCATTAGCTCTCCTAGTTTTTAGGACCTGAACACTGAGGCAAAGCTCCCTCCGCTTTCTTGTCCCCCTGTGGGCATATTTAAGGGGAATGCTATTAAAAAGCATCTCTAGAAAACTTGCCATACCTTTACTTCTTCCTGCAAGCTTGGCCACGAGAGGGATTGAGCCAACTCAGCTTTCTCCGTGCCCTGGCTCAGAGCTCTGCTTGCCAAGGAAGGACCCCACAGGACTTGACTATTGTCGAGTAGATGCATTACTGGGAAAAAAAGAGACAGCTTTCGCAGGAGTGAGGCTGTGTCTTAACTACTGCTCAGTCACTTGGGAAGTCTGTAAAAGCTTTCTGAAACTACCAGGCTCCTCCCAAAGCACCACTTGATCTAGTACATTTTCAGATTCAAAGCTGAGCCTATAAAACCTACCCCTGGCCAAAGACCACCCAACACTAGCAGGGTGTGCGAAGAAATTTCTGTTTATAGTTTAGTGCAAGGGTCAGATAGCTTTGCAATGGTTCAGGTTATCCACCCAGAGAAAGCATGCTCTTTTGCGAAGCATGGGATACGTGAGTCATTTCTATTACCCAGACCTCTAGACATAACATAAAATAGATGGCATGAAATAGCATTAAAGATATTAAAGATGGGAGGAAATTAAGTGTTTTCCCCCTTGCATTCTTGAGCTATAGAGTAATGGATTTCTCGGGCAAACTCAGCTACTAATGCACACATAAGAAGTGCGGGCAAACAGTAGGAACCTCAAACTCTGTGCTCTAGGATTCAGAAAACTCAGTCAAGTAAAAGGCAACACAGAAGTGCTTTCGCAATACAAATTTGGTGATTAATTTCCTAGCAGGGAATTAGCTTTTATCTACTCTTAAAAAATCTTAGTAAACTGGGTTTATCTTAAGCTGCTTAGAATTTGTGACCCTGCCAGTATCTGGCACATTGCAGAATTTTTTCTGTCGGTTTGAGAATGACCTGTAAGCCCCCAAATCTGTATTTTTCCTTTTTCATATTTAAAAATGTATTCTTTAAAAAACAAATTCCTGCGGAACTTGTGCATTCCCAGTTCGGGTCTTTTCTATCGTCCATCTCTGTTATAATCCTGTAGAATGGCTAGAGGATTCAGAATAACAGATCTCACACCCACCTAAACCAGAAAGAAGTTATTTTTATCTCCTTTTTTTTGGAAGGTTGAAATAGTAAACATCAAATTCCCTCAAAACTGGAAATAAAGTACTTGAAAGAGCCCCTCTCCTAGTTAGAGACTGCACTTAAAAATACTGGCTCCCTTGAATGCTTGGGAACACTTGGATTTCATTTTTAGGACTTTTTCCACTTAGTAATTAATACTCATCCTTATGTAATACTTGTGACTGAAAGCACCGTGCAAAAGGATAAAAATGGACCGTCTGCCCCGTTAAAAGGAGATGAATCTACAGTACCGCTGATGGACTTGCTCCCTGAAATTCTCTAGTGCAGAGAAGGTTAAAAGTTACATGTCAAATCTAATACTCTCGCTCTGTTGCACTCGGTGACTACAGACAGTCTTTTAACTATTAAAGTAATAGAATTTAAGGCTAAGTATTTTTAGCAGTTTTTATTGATGGCTTTCTTAAACTTCTGTTTCAGAGGTTTTGTGATCATAAAGCAGGATGGAAGGAGTTTCTGACTAGTGTATCAAAGCTTCATTCTCACAGGATCATGCCCATGCATCCATTTAGGGCCAGTGCACCATTTCCAGTAACTAAAGATTGCCTGACTTTCATGATTGCTCTGGAAGTCAGAAATACTTCTCATTTGTTGGCCAGAGGAAATGAATATATTTTGTTTCAGCTGGATTGGGTCTTGGTATATGATTTATTGCAGCCCGAATATGTTTCTAATAGTTTTGAAATCTATGAAGTCATATTGATAAAATAAACTGCAAATAATGTCTCAAATACATAGCTATTTTTTTATATCTACAGGAAATGCAAAACAAAGAAATGCAAAATAATAGAAAAGGAAAACACAGTTACTTGACTTACCTTCATCAAAATAGAAAGTTTCCTTTCTTTGTCTAGATGAAGGTAAAAGCAGTCCGTAATCCAGCTTCTTTGAAATACTCAGCAATTTTTTTTTCTTTAGTTTACTTTCTGAAAGTACACACCATTTACATAGTGCATCATGTACGTAAAAGGTATTGGGAATGAACTGAGACTCAGTAATCAATGCCAACCGTAATTGCCCCATCAGGAAATGAGTTGGGGCAGAGCTGATATTGAAACACGTGAGATGTCTGTATTATCTGAAGTGGAGCACACTTGGTTGTTTCTGACTTGAAAAAAAAAACCAGGCTCCTGTTACTTGGAAGGGGCAACTGCGTTTATGCACTATTTTCTCCTGGGCATCCCGGTACCTTTGTGTGTGTTGGCAGCAGAAGACTATGAATGTCTTTTTTGGAAACGCCTGGCAGAAATACCTGTTTTCCGTGCCGGTGACTGAGCCCAGGACCAGCATGAGGTCTAGGTCTCTTTGGCTGTCTTTAAATTGAAGCACGACTCAAATTGTGAACTGTAGGCCTCCAGGGGGTTAAGGTGGTGACTCTGGTCTTCCATATACACTCTTCTGGCCTAGGGACATAGATGCATTCGCACTGCTGCAGCTGAGTCTGATTCCTGAAGGAGATGCAGTTAGTGGAGTGATTATACAAGGGAAGAAAATATCAGGACAGCACAGAAGGGAGGGCAGGTAGAAAGATGACTGTGAGATACACCTTTTTTGGATGGAAAAGGGGAAGTTGTTCCGAGTGAAGATGAGATGAACTTCAGCCTGCAGTCACTGATGGGAAGTGGCCAGTCTGTAGCAGCCACTTTCCGTTACTGTAGTACCGCAAACCAGCTCTCAGGAGATCAATATTGTGGAGTGGAGTCAAACCTTCCCCCGATGTATCTAAAGCTGGCAAGGCAGCATGGATTCAGGACTGAAGGTGGGACAACAATCTGACTTTCACCCCTACGTGCCTGTATGTGCTTAGGCTCCATCCTGTTCTTATTTATCCCTCAGGTGATCAGATGACTCTGGCCCTCTACGCTTTTTCTGACAGACCCATTTACTGCTAGGAACAGGAAAGAAACCACTCATTTATTGCACAGTAAAGAGGAATTTTGCCTTGTATATAGAAAATTATTTTGCTGAGCTTCAAAGGATAACCAGACTTTTTTTTTTTTTTTAAAGAGAGCAGTGGCAGTGCTTTCTCTGCACAGGCTATCAGCAATCCCTACCAGGCTGGCACTGTATGCAGTCTCCAGCACCAGCCCCTTCCACTGCTTTGCATGGCATCCATAATGGATGGCGTTGCCAGGACTAGTTTCCTGATGTTGTATAGTACTAAGGAAGACGCTACCTTCTCCTATACTTAACCGTACTGATTTTTTACCCAGCCATTAGTCTTCACAAATTGTATTGTTTTCGCCTTTGGCATGAAGCAGGAAAGCCTGTTGAAAACCACAGCATCCGTTGTAACGACGGACATATTCATCACTTAAGCCTGAGGCTCAGCTGTGAACACAAGTTGGACTTCGGAAGCCAAAATATATTTGGCCAAACTTTTTTGTGTAATGGTTTCCTCAGAACTGCACGCTGTAGTCAAATGTTTCATTAAAATGCCTCGGGAGTGCACAAGAAGGCTTTTGACTGTAATGTTTGCCTGGGGAGTTTTTTTTTTTTTCAGTCTTCAGCCTAGATTGTCCTTAAAGCCTATTGTACTGCGTGAAAGGTAACAGGGTATCTGGAGGGAGAGTCACGGGCAATTCAGATTCATGCCAGTGAATTCCTGTCCCTCGTGCCTTGAGCCTTCCAGCAGCCACAAATTGAGCTGGGTAATATCTTCATTACTCCATCTCCTCTTCAACATGCTTGCTGCAGCCAGCACGAACTACTTGCTCTTGTGTTGGTTATAGTGGCATTTCTGCTACCTGTCCTCAGAAGCAGGGAATGTTTCTTGATGATTTTGGGAAGGAGAGGGAAGCACTGATGTCATTGTTACTGTTACTTCAGTTTAGCCAAAGTCCCCTTTTACCCGTCTATCCAACTGCCGGTTATACCAGTGATACCAGTCCGTCTAACAGTCCATCTAACAACCTCCCCACCATTGTGGCACCCAGCTTCTGTGAAACCCTAAAAAGATACAGGGACTGGTTCCAGCCGGTGCTCTCACCAGGGCAGCACCATTTTATACCCAACTTCTGCTGGACCTTGTTCATTTACAGATAGATGATGCTTTTAGCACACGATGGGAGGGAACATGCTCAGTCGCAAAGCCAGAGCTCAGAGGCAAGAGTAGCTCTCTGCATGCTCCCAAGCCCAGATTTTTGTCTGGCAGCACAAAGTGATTCACAAAGAGCTTTCTGCGACTTTATTAATTTGTTTATTAGCAGCCAGCTCCGAGTGAAGCATTTAATATAAGTTTATTAAATAATGAGATGCCCCTCTTATTCCAGCAACACGACAGGCTGCCTATTTTCAAGTGACTTGTTCTTTCCCATTAACAAGCAGAATAATTCAAATGAATCGCTTCCAGAAACAAGAGAAACCGTACTGACCCCAATTATTCATGCCTCTCTTCCATCCGAGCTTCGTTGCAGTGGGCATGCAGTTGTTCTAAGCATAAGATGTGTTTTCTTGCAGGACCGTTTTATCCTTGACAACTCGTCCATCACCTGGAACAAAAACTCTGTTCCACCTTTCATTATTTTTCTAATCATAATGTCTTTTCTAGATCCATAATTGCTCTTCATGAGTTATAAAGCTGGCATAATTCGCTATATTGAAAAACATTGATACTGATTTATGTGGTTTCAGTTATGCAGTGTGCATTTCATTTTATGCCCGGTCTGGGGGTAGAAATCTCTCCAGCCTGAGCATGTGCGGTGCGACAGGACCTCTGCTCCTTTTCTCTTATTAATCCTACAGAGACAAGTATGTTTGCTTTCAGAAATGTTTCTGAAGCTTTGTTTTCTCTTGGCCCTTTTTTGCCTTCCACAATCACTTCATTGCCTTATGGCATGCTAGGGCTAATTTCATGGCTTGTTCTGTGGTTGTGGAATATCTGCTGTTTCCCAGGACGTCTGTTAAACAAGCTGACAAACCAGCCTGGTGCTTAGCACGCCCCACGGTTTGCTTCATAGATTTGGATGGTTTTAGTAGCCTTTGAAACCCATTAACCTCATATGAGCCCTATTTCTACCGTAATCATCATTAAATGCAATTTTAATTTCACGTTTTTAGATGGGAGTTGAAAAAGGAAAGAGTAAAAGCACGTCTGCATCGTACACCGTGCTCCGTAGGCATACCACCGTGCTCCATGGGCGTATGCTCTGGGCACAGGTGTCCTCCACGATGCAGAGCCGTATTGAGCTGCGGGGCCTGAAGGGTGCACATTTCGTAGCTCACTCCATGCTGCCGCTTCAGGGACGGGTGTGCAGTGACAGCAGCTCTCTCCCGAGGAGCAACGCTATCAGATGTGGTGGCTGAGAGTGCACTCCTGCTCTTTCTTGGAGATGGTGGTGGTGAAAACCCTGCTAGTGTGGCTCTTTGCCATTTCAGATAACCCCGTTCCAACCTGGCACTTGATCATCCCAAGTTAGTGCTGGCTGTGGCACTGTGGGGTTAAAGGAATTTTGTAACACTTGTCAAGATTTAAAATCCCTGTAAAACAACGGAGAAATGTTGGCTCCTGGCCTTAAATGTTACTTAGTGCCTAATGCAATTTTTTATGGGCATGTGCATTTGCTAAGTTTTAGTCTCAGTGACAAGAGGGTCTGTTCAATGCGGCTTTGAAAAACACGCTCATGTACTGCTGCTTTCCTGGCAACTTTCCTTCTTCTCCACAATGTAGTGCTTATCTCATACATGAAATGGATAGCAGAGAAACCCCCTTCTTTTTGAAAGCACCATTTCCTTCCCCTTCCAGGTTCTGGAAGCATGGTAGGGCATAAGCCTGGTCTACTTAAGAGCATGTTATTGTCTTTGGGCCAAAATCTATTGTGTTAAATAGAAGTAAAACTATCTAAGGCAGACTTTTTACTGTAGTTGTGCTCCTCTACGCCACAGAGGCTGAATCCAGCCCTTTGCAGAAGACCAGCTGAAGCTAGTGAATCCTGGGACGGTGATCTTTTCCTTGTAGATCTGAGTGCATCCAAAACAACCCATAGGTGAATTGTAAGCTGTGGACATGAGAGCCCTGGACATCCTCTTTCTGCCTTTTAAAGTGCGTCTAGGCTGTGGGAGAAAATGTTTCTCAGCTGGCAAGGGCCACTGCCTCATTTTGATCCACGAGGACTGTGATTGTCTCTCATTTTATCTTTACTAGTGAACTAGATGATGCTTGTGTTGCCGTCTGGGCCTCGGTTTAAGGCACATGCTAAGCTCCTCCTCTTATCTATGTACTATGGACAGAGGGAAGGTTCATGTGTACGTTTTAAGTTGATGCCTTGCTGGTATCACCAGCTGTCTCCCACTTCTTACAGCAGAATAGGAAGAGAGATGAATTATTTAACTGAAAATATCTCTGGATTGCTTACTTGCCTGAGATTATTGATGCCACGACCCCTCCGGGAGGGAAAGCTGAATAGTAGAGGGTGATAAATGGGAAGTGTTTCTCTCACATTCTCCCCTGCCACTTTCTCCTTTTCCCCTCTCTAATGCATACAGACAGTTTTCTGAAACATTCACCGTTACCTTTGCTGACAAGACCATCTAGAGGCACCAGCTAAGTTTCTGTATTTCTTCTGCCAGGTACACATTGAGAGCCCAAAGAGCTGAACAGGACACACATAGATATGATGATCCCAGAAAACAAGACAGCATTATTATAATTTTATAAATAAAACGCTTGAATAGTGTGGATATTTTATAATGGGCTATCCTAATTAATATAAGGATTGCTGTTATCATCAGTCATTTATGTATTAGTCTCATAACAATTACATAAATGTGGTATATATAGTAAGCTAAAAATCACACATCAGAAGCCATGGAGGTATCAGAGAAGTTAAAGGTTATATGTGAGATTTTGCCACACAACTTTCCAAAGGCTGTAATACAATTCATAGTTGTAGCTCCAAACTCCAGAAACATGAAGCTCCTGGCAAAAGGTCGGTTTTCTGCTCACAGTTAAGTGTTCGTCTCTAGTAACGGAGATGATCTGAGGTTATAAACTGCAGGGTTTCTCATCTGAAATTCCGAAGAGGGAGGGATAAGGTGTTTTGCTTGTGGTGCTCTCTTAGCCAAACAAAAGAATCAGAATAATACCAGCTTTTGAACTGCTTTTATTCATATTCTCCTTAGTTTTGGTTGTTTCTGTCTAGGCTTGGAAGGCTTTTAATTTGGGATGCTGGCAGATATCCTTAGGAAATTTCAGTGGTATCTAAAGTATGCTTGAATCTTTTTCTTCTTCCCTTTATTAGTGAGAGCTAGGGGTGCTATCAAGCATGGAAGTATTTTCAAATATTCCAAGTCTGAGATGAAGAAGTTCTGATGCTTTTGTTCAGACTTTTTCTGGGCCAAACCCCTTTAAACTGAAAAAAGTGATCCTATAAGAAGAGTTTTATCTTTTTCCTAATGTTGCAGCACTTCTCATTCCAGTACCGCACAGCACAGCACCTAGAAGTTCAAAGTTTCCTTGAAAATGAAAAACGTGAATGAAGAAAATGGCCTCATGTAGGAATTTCATTATAGCGTGGATGAAATTTGACCATAGCGTGGTGCTGATTCCAAAGGGCTCCTGGTTTTTTGAATGTTTTTTCCTGGGTCTCTCTCTCTCCTGGCTACACAGCTAAGGATTGCAGTGGGAGGTCCAAACCCTGTGCTTCTAACCACTGAACTGCACGAGTATAAGAAATGGAGAGTGAGTTACGGTCAAGCAAAGGATTGAATTTCTACATGGATTTCTTCATTTTATTGACTGTTCTTACAAGAAATGCAGTGCCCTCCATGCATCCTGTTGGCTGCAGATGCCAGCGTGAACCTAGATATCGGAAGCTCCTCGTACTTTCCAGCCCGTTCCCTAAAAGCCCCCAAAAAGCCTACAAGAGCAATAAATGCTCTCATTTCTCTCCCCCCCAAAAGCGCAGGACTCACCTCCAGAGGGCACTGCAAACTTGCTGTGCTGGTGGTCACCAGCATGCGATGTGCAAGAGGGAGCTGCTCAATGGGCATTTTACTGCAATTAGGGGACATCAAAATATTTAAGTAATATTTTGACTGTCACTTTCCTTGCAAAGCACGTGTTTTTAGATATAACTTGTGTGCACTTTGAATTAAAATAATCCCTGTGGCAGCTGTCTTTTGTTAACACGAGATTATTGTGCTTATAGAGTGAATGTGAAAAACATACATAAGCAGCAAAGGAACAGATCTAAGTCAGTTTTTAATATAACTTGTTCTTCTTGCTTCTCTGCTAATTTTCAGCTGAACAGATGCTATACAAGCAAACATTCATACAGTAAAAACATACAAAACCAGAATTCTAAGGAGTGCTATGATAGCGCTTGCAGGCACTGTGATAAACCCTCTCCTAACGTTACTGAGAGACACTCCCTGCCTTCCCGAAGTAGTGTCCAGAGCAGACAGAAGCATACAGAGGGGGAATCGAGACACAGAGAGGAAGAGGAGAAATCTGAGTGCTGGGAAAGGTAGAGATGATTATAGCATTAGAAAAGTGCTGATCTTTTGTGTTGCTTATAAGGCCATGTTGGAAGCCTATGGGAGAGATGCTAATCTTACGGACTGACGAGTTTCAGGATGCCACTTCTGTCATGAGTGTTGTTGGGTTCTTTTGGCCTGCCCAGGTTAAAGCGGCTACAGAGGAGCACAGCAGCCATGAGGCATGAAGTTGCCTGCTGCTCCGCTGCTGGCTGAGTTCCTCGGCATTTTCACAGCAGAAATCCTCTCTGGCTTCGCGACCCCTTGGTGTTGCTTTCCTCTGCTTGTCTGAGACGAGCTGGGAGGATTGTCAGTCCAGCACTGAATCACTGGCTCTTTACTGGAATCGCTTCACTCTGCGTACTGGAGTATGCCCTGCCAGCTGCCCGAGCCGGCTGGTGAAAGAATTGGCAGGAAGGGTTGGCCCTGTCTCAGGATGGCCTCTCCCCCTGAGTGAGTAGCTCGCTGGGCTACCGGAGGCAGACTCGGTGTGTCGCTCCACCTGCTGGATTTGCCACGCTGAGACTGTATTAGCCGGAGACGTGGTTTTGCGCTCGTGCAGGTGTATCACTTCCAGTGTGTGGGACGCAGGGGCAGGTGCCCCTGTGCAGCCCTGGGCCGACTGGACAGACGTGGTGAGGCTGAGCTTGTGAGATAGCTCCGAGGAAGTCCAACACCACAAGCTAAAAGCTGGTTTAGCCATAAACGGCTTAACTGTGCTGGAGTGGGAACGGGTAGTTTGCTTTAGGCTATCTTGTTGGTGGGGGACACAAGCAACATTCAGAGAGGCTTCCAGCCTGGGCAGAGAGCTCACCTCTTGCCGCTGGCTCCAAAATAAAAGCAACGTCAGGCAGATCAGCTGAAGAAGTAGGCGGCAGAGCACAGTGCAGCCAGCCAGGGCAAGCGGTGGAGAAGCAGCCAAGAGGTCTTGGATGGCATGGTCACTGGGATGGTCACGCACGGCTTTTTCATAAACTGGAATTTGAGTCCGGTGGAAAATGGATGCTTCAGTAGTTGGTTTTAGTCTAATGGTTTGACAAAGAATGAAGATACTGAAATTTATCATTAATTTATCAGATGTTCCAACTGTGTTCATTCTGAAAGTCAAAGCGTTTTGTTTCAGCTTGATTTGAACACGTCCGCTGGATCAATCGTAGTGCCTTAGGCTTCCCTTCTAATTTGTGGCTGGATTCATCTCCATGGTACACAGCAGCAGTTCAGCTGGGGAGGATATCCCACAGCATCTTCTCAGATTAAATCCAAGCAGAGAACTCAGACAAAGGAAGGAGTAGGGAAAAAAGAAAGGAAGACTGTGAGATACCAGTTCTCTGAGACAGTGTGGTAGCTGAGGCAGACAGACATTAATGAAAGATTGACCTAAAAAGAAGTGGTTTCAATTGGGTCAACAAGACTTGAAACAAAATCTTTCATTTGGTTTTCTGATTAAAATAAAATAAAAATGACTGCCTTTTCCTTCAGAAGGCATGGGCGGAAAATTCTCAACCAGCTCTACTGGTAGCACAGAAGAGAAGTTTCTTTCGCTGAGCTGGTAGCAAATTTCCATACCCAGTTCCTGGGCTTCTGGATAAGACCCCTCTTTTGCCTTCATAGTTAATTTGGCCTTCTCGGTGAAACCAATGACTTGGGTTTCTAGGGAGGCAAGGGATCTTGAGATGCTTTAGCAATCCAGAGTACCCTCTCTTGCCATCTGGACTCCATCCTTTTTTTTTCAGCTGAAAATACACATTTCCTACCACATCTGCAGCAACCCTGCTTTTTGCATTCTGGTCCAGTTTTGTTGCCTCTAGCTTCGAGATTGTCCTTTGAATTAGGGGTCCCATCTGTTATCATCCTGAGCAGCACAGAAATAGAAAATCCTGCGGGCGGAGCATTGCTTTGCAGGATGAGACTGAGCTCTGCATCCAATTTAATGCTCAGTTTAAATTCTGTTGAATATGCACCTTAGATCTTTGCTTTTTTGGGGGCAACGTGCCAAGCAAAGGGAAATTTATATTTGACAATTTTCTATTTTCTTAAAAATGAAACACACTACTAATAAGCAAGTGAGGGGGATGGTGGGGAGCAGGTCTGCTGAGAGGCAGGGACGACTGAGCATCTTTTTTGTCGGTGCATCTTTTTCTTCTCGTGTTTGGCATTTTGTACTCTTATTTGCAAAACTGGAACTCCAAGGAGGCTGCGTTTGTGGGCAGAACTGTGTCCAGTCAGGCACTGAGCTATCCTGTCTTATAAAACCCATCTGCAAACATTTGGCCTCTGGCCAGTTTCAAAGCTGTTTTGAATAAATGTAAGTGTATGAACTGCTGCGTAAACAGTTCCTGGGCACAGTAAATAGGAATGGCGTAGCTTAGTGCCTATTTGATGGCAATTCTATGAAGACATCTCACTTGTAAAACAGTAATACATCCATTAGCTGAAACATGTGACTCGTGGGTTAGGCAGAAGAAATTCCTTAACAGTCAAAATCCAAATCTGGATCTGAATTTTATAGCCTCCCCATCTTCAGTAACAGCAGAAAAGAGTCTTCACGTGGTTAGTGTCCACATCTTTCTTTTTTTTCTTTTTTTTTTTTTTTTT